>PVIU01011130.1:0-38439 GCA_004026605.1 Ondatra zibethicus
CACACACACACACACACACACACACACACACACACACACACACACACACATCCCTGCTATTTGTCTGGCTCATGAGCAATGCCGCAATGCCTACTTGCACATTCATTGAATAAACACTAAATGCTTGACAAACACCTTGGTGATGGCATCTGACATGTTTTCATGGCACTGCTCAGACCCTTTACACAGGAAAGCTTTGTGTGAACCATATGTACTGCTAGAAAGCAACACATCTCCCCCAAAGTATCTCTGGGGCTTCATAATGCTTCCTTTCATTGCCCTATCTCACTCAGCTTAAGACAAAGTACTGACAGGATCTCAGGACATTCTTTTCTTGACTTGAAGCTGGCAGCTTTCCTACAGATTCAATGGGACACAATGGCACACAATGGCCAAGTGTCCCTCAAGGCCAGGGGTTGCCACAGCAACCAAAAAAAGGCAGAGCACTGGGTCTTTGCAGATGGTTATCAGGGCCTCATTCATGAAGTATTGATGGGTGGCTTGCAACACAGGTTTCAGTTCTCCAGACTAGGTCTGGAAGCATTTGCTTACACTCACTATAGCAGGGACACCCTTCCCTCCATATGTGAGTTTTTTCCTCAGCCTGCCTCATAGCATTTTATAATCTCATTGGTGACTTGTGTAAAGACAAAGGAACAGTGTTCTAGAAATGAACAAGGGTTGGCACCTAAGAAAATGGAGAGGTGTACAAAGGAGAATAGGAGCCAGGTGAGCATCAAATCACAGCTGGGCAGGTGTAAGGGCCAAGTGAGCACCAAATTACAGCTGAGAAGGTGTAGGAGCCAGGTGAACACCAAATCACAGCTGGGCAGGTGTAGGAGCCAGGTGAGCACCAAATCACAGCTGGGCAGGTGTAGGAGCCAGGTGAGCACTAAATCACAGCTGGGCAGGTGTAAGGGCCAGGTGAGCACTAAATCACAGCTGGGCAGGTGTAAGGGCCAGGTGAGCACTAAATCACAGCTGGGCAGGTGTAAGGGCCAAGTGAGCACCAAATTACAGCTGAGAAGGTGTAGGAGCCAGGTGAACACCAGATCACAGCTGGGCGGGTATTAAGAGCTTGATGACTCCAGAGGAGTGTGTTATCACAGCAACAGAACCCAGAGCAACAGCTGTGTGTATCTAGGCTGCACACACCCAGGAGGTCGGACATGCCCTATTCCTGTTTACCAGGAGGAGAAATGGTTTTGCTTCTCACACAAGACCAGCAATAGACAGTGGGGTTAGGGTAGAAGGGACCTGAGTTAGGTGTAAATATAATGACCGTTATTACATCACTAGGTTGGTAGCTTCAGTACTTAGTCCAAAAATGTCACCAGACAACTTAGACCAATACATATCTGTTCTCCTCAAAAAAAGGACCCTCATCATTATCAATGTTACAGCTTCCTGAGACCCATGTTCTAGTCACACCCTTATTCTTCCTGGCTTTTACAGTGCCAGCTGAGCAATGAAACTCAGCCCACACTTGGCTCTTTCCTTACACTGCAGTTTCTTGCCCCTCTGTGTCTTCTAAGAGGCAAATTTCCAAATTTCATGAGGGCCTCTCTTCCATCCAACAGTCTGACTGTCTGCCCTTGAAATCCCACAGTGCAGGCTGTGCCTGGAGTGGGCACATTTGGAGGTAGAGGCTTGAGAGTGGATTGGGCCACGGGGTGGATCTGTCACATAAATGAGATCAGTGCCCTCATCAAGATACCTTAGAGAGATTCCCTCAACTCTTCCTCCATGTGAGGACACAGGAAAGGTGGTTGAGTCAGAAAGTGGGCCTTCTAGAAACACCAGATCTATCATCACCCCAGTCTAAATCTTGGAACTCCAGCCTCCGAACTATGAGGCTGTATGTAACTTCCTGTTGTCATTAAAGCATTCAAGTCAATGGCATTTTGTTACAGCAACTTGAAGGCACGAAGACAGTCCATTTGTTTTTGTTTTCTGAGACTGTTTTCTGCGATGCAGATCTCGCTGGCACGAAGCGCACTAGGAATACCAAGCTGGCTGTAACTTCACAGCAATCCTTTGCTTCTGCCCCATAGCTGGGACTTCAAGGGTGTGCCATCACACCTGATCATTAGCCAGTCCTTTAACTGGAATGACATTCACAGCTCTGTGGTACTAAATTCCAGGTAACAAATATCTCATTGGATCTTTTAAAAAATGAACCAGGTAGGGGCTGGAGAGATGGCTCAGCAGTTAAGAGCACTGGCTGCTCTTCCAGGAGACCCAGAGTTCAATTCCCAGCACCCACAGCTGGAGTTGACAGTTGACAACTGTCTCTAACTCCAGTTGCAGGGGATCTGACACCTTCATACCAATGCACATAATATAAAGTTAAATAAATTATTTTTTTAAAAATGAGCCAGGTGTGGTGATGCACACCTTTGATCCCAGCATTTGGGAGGCAGACTGGCAGATTTCTGTGAGTTCAAGGTCAGCTTTGTCTACATAGTTAGTTCTAGGCCAACCAGAGTAGCATGGTGAGAACCTGTCTCAAAATAAAATAAAATAATATGTGATTTCTTACCTTTTCTCTTCTTGCTTGCTGCTCCTTTAAACATCAAGGTATCTAGGTACAGAGAGGTAGGAAGGGGAGACCCAAGAGTGTAGTAATGTAAACCATTCCAAGTCTTGGCATTTTGCCTTCCATAAAAGAACAGTAAACAAGCAGACTCATGCCCCTTTTTATTTGTACATAATTTGTTTTGTGTGTGTGTGTGTGTGTGTGTGTGTGTGTATGGGCTGGGGATGCTGGGTTTTGAACTTAGGGCTTTAAAAAAGATCTATTATTACTATCACTATATATATGTGTATATATATATATATATGTGTGTGTGTACAGAGAGGTAGGAATACAGAATACAGCGCACCCAGGAGCCAGGGGTGTTGGATTCCCCTGGAGCTGGAGCTGCAGGCAGCTGTGAGCTGCCGGATATGGGTTCTAGGAACTGAACTTGGGTTCTCTGCAAGAGCAGTGTGTGCTCCTGACCACTGAGCCGTCTCTCCAGGCCCTTATCGTGGCTCTGGGAACAATAAGCACAAGGTCTATCCCTGAACCACACCCCGCCCTGCAGTGCATTCTGAAGTCAGGTGGTGTAATAACTCCTACCTCGTCCTTTATCTCAGGGTTGTGTTCACTCCCCGCGCCCCCGGATAAATTTCAGGCTTGTATTTGCTTCTATTTCTGTAGAAACATCATTTAAATCTTGATAGGGATTGTATTTTATCTGTAGAACACTTCAGGTAGTAAGCTCATTTCAAAGGCTATTTCAACAATATTGATTTTTTTTCTAATTCGTGAACATGGACTCTTTCCATTTTGTGCCTTCTTAAGTTTCTTTCATCAATGTTTTA
Source organism: Ondatra zibethicus (assembly GCA_004026605.1). Lineage (NCBI taxonomy): Eukaryota > Metazoa > Chordata > Mammalia > Rodentia > Cricetidae > Ondatra > Ondatra zibethicus. The sequence goes on from PVIU01011130.1 coordinate 3,370, forward strand.
TAGTCTGCAGTAGAGAGCATCAGATCATCTGACTTTCCTCTTTCTTTCTTTCTTTCTTTCTTTCTTTCTTTCTTTCTTTCTTTCTTTCTTTCTCTCTTGGTTTTTCAAGACAGGATTTGTGTGTGTGTGTGTGTGTGTGTGTGTGTGTAACAGCTCTGGTTGTCCTGAAACTCACTCTGTAGACCAGGCTGGCCTTGAACTCACAGAGATCAGCCTGCCTTTGTCTCCCTAGTGCTGTGGTTAAAGGCATGAGCCTTCGCCCAGTGAGATCATCTGACTTTTGAATAAACTTACTCACGGGCATTTTGTTTTTGTAGCTACCACGACAGACACTGCTTCCTTGATTTGTCTTTCGGATAATCTGGGATTATTTGAAATTAACACAGTGAAAACAATTATATTAACAAAAAGGATGTACCGAGTCAATACAACCCCATATCTATTCTAATGACACTCTCACACATCTAGGAAAAACAACCCTAAATTTTAGGCAAAAGCACAAAAGACCCCATACAGCAAATCGATACTGAGCACAAAGAAAAACCTGGAGGCCTTACAGTTCCTGATCTCAGATGAGCGACTGAGACGGTAACAAATGCGCTCACTGGCGCAGAAACAGGAACCCGGGCGCTGGGACAGGACACAGGACCTAGAGCTGAGCATGCACAGTTGCCTGAATTTTCAAAAGTGCCAAAAGAATCCACTGGAGAAAAGACAGCCCGGCCCACACACTGTCCTGGGAGTAGTGAACACGTACACAGAGAATGAAGCTAGATCCTTCCCTTGCTCCCTGGATGAAAAGGCATTGAAACAGACCCTCTTTCCTGGTAAACACTGCTACTCCGAAGCTGGGAAAGGAAAGTCCTGAAAAGCTTTCAGAACAGGGTCCAGAAAAGGATTCCCAAAAGGCCTCCCAGAGCTCGAGAAACAAAACCAAGAACTGACAAATGAGAGAGCAGGAAATTGAAAAGCTTCTCCGCGACAAAGGAAACAATCGGCAGAGAGAAGGGAGCTCACGCTCAGGAGAAATCGGCTGTTGTGCATCTGACAGAGGACTAATAATATCTAAAGAACTCGAGCACTAGGGAAGAATAAAAGGGAAAAACTGTCATTATCCTAGCCCCCAGAAATGCAAATGTCCCCTCACTCTGATCAGAATGGCGACCACCTAGGAAACAAACAACAGGCACAGCAAGGCTGCGGGGAAGGGAACCTGCACACCCTTCAGCTGCTGCGGAAGTCAGTATGGACGTTCCACAAAGAACCCGGAATAGAACCAGACTCAGTCCACCACGTCGGGGGGGGGCGTGGGGTTCGCAGTCAACACATTACAGAAACGCTAACAGCTGTGTTGACTGCAGCACTGTTCACAATAGCCAGTGGAGGAATGGGTAGAGAAAATGTGTTCCACACGCACGGTGGCATTTCATTCAGCCCCAAGGAACTAGAGGTCATCATATGAAGCAAAAAGGACAGACTCAGAAATATGACATATTTTCTCTCATTTGTGAGCCGGCCCGAGCACAGTGAGCATGGCTCTGGTGGGCAAACTCTCCTTCTCCCCCATTCCCTCTGCCTTGCTAAAAACTGTTACATCCATGAAGCTGGCCACCAAGGTCTATTCCCTTATTTGGCCACCTCCTCCCCTGAGGCTGTCTACCAAAATCCAGCTATCAAAATATTAAAGTTCAGCAATCAAAGCCCCCTTTGGCTCATCTAACTAACATGCCTAACCAAAATATGCCACTGCATCCCAGCCTCTTCTAACACAGGCCTCCCCCTTTCTTCTTAAAAATCACACCTGCGCGGTCATTTGCTGCTGGTTTTTCTATTCCAGTCAGAAAAAGAAAGCAGCCACTTTAAATTTCCTTCCCTGCTTAATAAAGGATCTCTCTGTAACAAAAGGTTTGGATATGGTTGTGCCTAATCCAGAGTCCTGCTGTGTGTGTGGGGGTCTCTTTCAAAATGGTGTAGGAGGGTCCTTCTGTATTTGGGTTGCTTTTATTGGTTAATAAAGAAACTGCCTTGGCCTTTTGATAGGGCAGGACTTAGATAGACAGGATAAAGAGAACAGAATGCTGGGAAGGGGACAGAGTGGGAGAGAGCCGCTGCCATAAAGTTCCCAGGTCACACATGCTAAATCTTTCCCAGTAAGCCACGACTCGTGGTGACACACAGATTATTAAAAATGGGTTAAACAAATATGTGAGAGTTAGCCAATAAGAGGTTAGAGCTAATGGGCCAGACAGTATTTTAATAAATATAGTTTTCGTGTAATTATTTCGGGTATAAGATAGCCAGGCACCGGGTGGCGGGAGCCGGTTGGCTACTGGGACCAAAAACAAGCCCCGGCGCCCTCTTACAACTACGCCCATATTCCCAAATATTGTTTATAAATGTTCTTTAAAGGGGGAGATGATATAGATATGGATAATTTACATTGATATAAATTTTACTTTATTGATATAAATTTAAGGTCAATTTGTTATATATATGTATTTTTGATCTTGATTAAGGTATTGTGATTGTGTAGTTCACTTAAAAATGTAATGTATAATTAGAAAATATAGGTTGTTAATAGATGATCATTGATATAGTCAAGCTTGTAGTCATGTTAGATTTTCTAGATATATAAAGGTATATTTCAGTTAGATAGACATTCTTCATATCTTTCAAAAATGACAGAACATGACATTTAAATATTTTAATAACTTAGGACTTTTCATGACAATGAGACACGTCTGCTCCTGGCAGCAACAGCTACATGAAGAGGAAGATGGGCATCAAAGAGACTCCTTATGGAGTTGGTTTGCCATTTGGGCAAGAAAGAGCTCTTGCCTGGACTGTTGCATAAACTGGACACAAAGAACCCGCAGACAGAGGACTGCTGAACTTGCCTAAAGGTGAGATGATCCTTCAGGGTTCCTGCTTTATAAAAGAGTCTACGAGACATTCTGCAGGATACAAAAGAAAGTGACTGAACTGTCTTTAAATTTTCCTGCTTCATGGAAAAGTCTACTGGATACTATGGGCCTGTAGGCTAAAGATGGATGCCCCAATGGTACAAAGGAACTTTGGGTGACTGTCCAGGCAGCGAGATGTTTCTGTCATTTCTAGAATTTGGAAGTTGCTTATTTCTTGTTTACTTAGGTAATATTTTATCCTTCTGGAGTCTTTGATGGAGTTAAAAAATGGATAGTTATAGCTATAGTTTTCCTTTGTCATGATAAAAGATAAAATAGGTGGTAACTGTAATTCTTGTTTGATAACTGTTTTGTTATATGTAACTTTACTATGTTAAAATAAAAGCCTTTCTTTTTTGTTTAAATAGAAAAAGGGGAAATGGTGTAGGAGGGTCCTTCTGTATTTGGGTTGCTTTTATTGGTTAATAAAAAAACTGCCTTGGCCTTCTGATAGGGCAGGACTTAGATAGACAGGATAAAGAGAACAGAATGCTGGGAAGGGGACAGAGTGGGAGAGAGCCGCTGCCATAAAGTTCCCAGGTCACACATGCTAAATCTTTCCCAGTAAGCCACGACTCGTGGTGACACACAGATTATTAAAAATGGGTTAAACAAATATGTGAGAGTTAGCCAATAAGAGGCTAGAGCTAATGAGCCAGACAGTATTTCAATAAATACAGTTTCCGTGTAATTATTTCGGGTATAAGCTAGCCAGGCACCAGGCGGCGGGAGCCGGTTGACCACTGGGACCAAAAACAAGCTCCCGCGCCCTCTTGCAACACAATATAGATATCTAGAAGTATACATACATGTATATATATACATGTGTGTGTTCAATGTAATCTCCATCTGAATATGGCCAAAGTACATATTTAAAAGATTGTCTTTATAAATCCCATCACTATTTATGCTTAATACATACTAATAAAACGGCTTATGTAAAATGGGGCCACCAAGATGGCTCAGTGAGTGAAGGCATTTGCCACCAAGCCTGATGCTCTGAGTGGATCCCCAGAACCCACATAGCAGAAAAAGAGAACCAACTCCTGAAAGTTGGCCTTTGACCTCTATGTGCATATCCACATACACACAGGCACAACAAGACAAATAAAAATGTAACTTACAAAATAATACAGATATTTTAAAGTGCAGAGATGAAAGAAATACGAATGTATGGTATGAAAGAAACAACTTTGACTTATTGGTTCTAATAATTTTTGGTATTCTTTAGTGTTCTCTATGTATAAGACCATGTGACTTGCTACTTTTAAATTTGGAAAGCCTTAATTTGTTTCTGCCTAATTGTTTTTTGTTCTAGCTCCTTGAGGTGCAATGATAGGTTGTTCACATGATCTTTTGACCTTTTTAGTATAGGTTTTGATCCCTACACAGTTCCTGCTTAGTACTTCTTTTGTTGTGTCCTAGAATTTTCAGAAGTTTGTTGAAGGAAAGGTTTGAGAGTGGCCACCCTTGTCCCCAATCTTACAGAGGAAGCTTTTCATCTTTTCTTGATTCTGCATGTTGCCTTTGAGCTTGCTACACATAGTCTGTATGATAGTAACATATATTCCATGTATACCAAGCTAACTCAGAATTTTATAATTAAGGGATATTGAATTCCAGTAGTTTTCCCCTGTGTCTCCTGAGACAAACATACAGTTTGTCTTTTTAGTCCTGGTGTGTGTGTGTGTGTGTGTGTGTGTGTGTGTGTGGTGTATTTGATTGTGTATGTTGAACCCTTCTTGCATTCCAAGCATGACTCCTATCTACTTGACCAAGGCGACTACTCTTCAGTGTAATATTGGACTCAGTTTGGCAGTGTTTTGTTACAGGTTTTTGGAAGAGTGGCCCATGGCTTCTTTAGTTTCCATCATTTCCTTATTTAGTTTGGGTACCAGAGTAACTAAAGCCGGCCTAAGAGAAGAGGTTTGGGAGATTTTCTTCAGTTTTTTCCTGATGTTGAGGAATAATCAGTAGTTATTCTTTAACTATTTGGTAGAATTCAAGAGTAAAGCCATCTGGCCCCAGGTTTTTCTCTGAACGGAGACATTTCATTGTGGATTTAATATTATTTCTTATTTGGATCTTCAAGTTTTCTATTTCTTTGTGACTCAGTCTGGGAAAGTGTCCATGCACAAGTTGGTCCTTTGCTACTAGTTTGTTACATTAGTTGCCTTTCTTATTGCTGTTACTAAATACCCAACAAAAAGCAATTAAGAGAGGAAAAGCACTGAATCCTCAGAACTGGAATTGCAGAATGGTGTGGGCCAGTGTGGATGCTGGAAACCCAACCCACGTCCTCGGCAAGAACAGCAAGTGTTCTTAACCACTGCACCATCTCCAGCCTTTCTTATATGGCAGGTCAGGTGGCCGCACCAGCTTTTCTAAGAATTTCTTTTTTACTTTATTTTAATGGTTTTTTGAGACAGGGTTTCTCTATGTAACAGCTCTGGCTGACCTGGAACACAATTTGTTGACCAGGTTGGCCTCCAACTCACAGAGATCCGCCTGCCGTGGCCTCCCGAGTGCTGGGATTAAAGGCGTGCGCCACCACCGCCTGGCTGGCATATCTTTTCTTACTGCAATGATTTCCTTAGTTCTTGAGAAGGTAGTTCCATGTATGAGTAACTGCTCAGGTGTTCCCCAATATTTTTCAAAATTTTTATTTTAGGACAAGGTCGCATTTATCTCAGGCGAATTCACTATGAACTCACTATGTATCCAAAGATGACCTTTAACTTCTGACCATCCTGTCTTCACCTCCCTACTCTAGGAGATACAGGTGTGAACCATCATTCCTGGTTTTATGTGCTGCTGGGGATCAAGCCCAGGGCTTCATGCATTCTAAAGCAAGCTCTCTATCAACTGAGCTATATTCCTGGCTCCAGAATGATGGCTGGAGGGTTTGATTCTGCAGCTGTGTTGCTGTGCCTGCTCTTACCTTTTGGTCTTAGCAGGCATCTGACACTGGTCAAACACTGACCTTCTGTATGGTACTTGGGTCTTTATTTAGAAAATCCTCATGCCTAGACGTACCTCCCTTGTGACTTGTCTGCATGAGATATGAAATTCAGTCTATCCATTTAGGGGATGCTTGGAGCCTTCACATAGCCTATCAGAGAGCAGATGGCTGGAGCCATTAAAGGGTTAACTGTACCATCCACTGTAGGCTGCTCGTTCATTCCTGGCCACCAAGACCTGAAATAATCACACAGAAGCTATATTAATTACAACACTTCTTGGTCTATTAGCTCAGGCTTCTTATTAACCGACTCTTATATCTTAAATTAACCCATTCCTATTATTTTATATTTCACCACGAGGCTCGTGGTTTACTGGTAAGGTTCCTGTGGGTGGGCATCTTTCTCCTTCAGCAGCTACATGGCATCTATCCGACTTGGCCTACTCAGTCTCCATATCTCTTTCACTCTGGCTATATTCTGCTCTGCTATAGATCAAAGTAGCTTCTTTATTAACCAATGGTAATAAAACATATTCATAGCATACAGAGGGGAATCCCACATCAACCAACGATGTCTTTTGAGTTGTTTAGCCCAGATTTGCTTAGTCAAGAGAATGGAAATTGATGAAGGGGACTTGAGGACTGAGCCATGAAGTGGTCTCTGGAAGAGGAGGAAGAGTAGGAGGCTATGGCTGCTCCTGGCTATCAGGGCTCAAGGCCAGCAACTATTACAGGGGCCCTCCTGGCTGTCAAGTCTCAAGACCAGCAACTGTCCTGGCTATCAAGGCTCAAGGCCAGCAACTGTTACATGGGCCCTCCTGGCTATCAAGTCTCAAGACCAGCAACTGTCCTGGCTATCAAGGCTCAAGTCCAGCAACTGTTACTTTTGTCTCTCTTGAAAAGAATCAGCTGTTCTCTAACACTTTATTCATACTGAGAGAAAGATCTAGACAAATAGAAGTAGGACAGAATTTACGCTATGTGGCAACCTTTCCAGGATTGGGGAAGCCATCAATGTGCCCACAGTTACTGGAGTTCCCGAGGTGCCTGGTTCCCAACTCTGTTTTGAGAGAAATTCCCCTTCCTTATTTCTGATTGATGTTTACATAGGAAAAGCAACTTGCCAACTGATGTAAAGCAGACCTTTAAACTAGCTATAGGGAAATGTTTGAAATCCCATCATCCCCTAGGTGGAGGGAGAAGGGCTGCAAGGACCAGCTTCAGGGATTTTATTAAATCCCTTTATTTTATTGCATAGCAAAACTAACATAGTCACTTTCTTGCTTGGATATGACCTGGCTCCCATATACCTTGAGGATAAAGTTACAGTCTTGGGGGGAATACAGCGTATTCCTCTAGCTATCTGTTTCACCAGAGTTGAGTGTACACTGTCCTTCTGTGGTTCAACCACTTAGCTGTGATAACTTTCCTACCCCTATCCCCTGCTGACAATGCTCAGTCTCGGGTGTTTTTTTTCGTCTTTTCTTTTGTGTGTTTGTGTGTATTGAATACAGATGTGTTTGTATGGGTGTGTGCATGCTGTGTGCATTTGTGTGCACCTGTATGTGGATCCAGGCACTGAGATGGAGAGTACCTTCCTCCATCACTCTCAGTCTTACTGTTTTGAGATGGTCAGGCACAGAACCTGGAGCTCACTGATCAGCTAGGTTGGCTGTCCACTGAGCCCAGGGGTCCTCCTGCCTCTACTCCCATCCCTGGGGTTACAGGTGCAGTAGTTTCTTCTTGGGTGCCGGGTGTCTGAACTCAGACATTCATGTTTTACTGGCTGAGCCATCTTCCTAGACCCCTTTTTGTGGTGTACCTCAGGTCACCTCCCTTAGGAAGATTTTCAACCTTCAGTACCAGGTTAGATGTAACTTAATTGCATTTCCTGCCTTCCTTTTCCTTCTTTCTTTCTCTTCCTTCTTCCCTTCCTTCCTCCCCACTCACTGTTGCTCTGTTGTTTTTTTTTTTTTTTTTTGACAGTCTCACTATGTATCCCAAGCTGGCCTAAAATTTACTAAGTAGCCCAGGCTAATAAGTTCACGATGATCCTCTTGCCTCAGCCTCCCAAGTGTTATCATTATAGGCATGGGCCAGCATGCCTGGCTTTGTTATAAAAGATTTCAAGAATGTAGGATTTATTAATAGACTTGGTGTGCTCACCCTCCACCTTCCAGTTTTAACAGTTGCTAGTATCTGTGATGCTCAAGTTATATACAAACTTAAATAACATGTTCTTTATTTGTTGAGACACTGTCTCATGGAGTTAACTTGGCCTTGACAATGTTATGTCACTGGGTATGGTCTGGAACCTCTGAGCCTCTTGCCTCTAAGTCCTGAGTGCTGAGATCACAGATGTATATCACTACACACAATTTCTGTGGCACTGGGGATCACACCCAGGGCCTTGTGCATGCTGGTCAAGCTCTGTGCCCACCGAGCCTCAGCCCAGCATAGCATGGGCTATTTCTCTGTTTACCTGCAGTATTTGACGTGGGATTCCTCTCTGTATGCTATGAATATATTTTATTACCATTTATTAATAAAGAAGCTACTTTGGCCTATGGCAGGGCAGAATAGAGATAGGCAGAAAAACTAAACTGAATGCTGGGGGAAAGATGGCGAAGTCAGGCAGATGCCAAGTAGCAGAAAAGAACGTCAGACCCTTACCGGTAAGCAACAACCTCGTGATGATACATAGATTAATAGAAATTGGTTAATTTAAGATGTAAAAACTAGTTAGAAATACACCTGAACCATTGGCCAAACAGTGTTGTAATTAATATAGTTTCTGCGTGATTATTCGGGTCTGGGCGACTAGGAAACCAAAGCAGAGTCTCCACTTCAAATATTTTTGCATCTGTCTTTCCCGTTGGCCTGCTCATCCATCCACCCACCCATCCATCCACCCACCCATCCATCCATTGTTAGATACTGGTATTTCCTGACTATCTACCATCAGGAGATACAGTACTAAGCTTAAGGACCTGAGTGGGGGTGTGTGAAAGCAGATAGGTAAACCTCTGCATTCCATCAGAAAAGGCAGACCATAAACAAGTAAGTGCATCATCTGACTTTGCAGAGGAACATTCTTTGCTCTCCGACTCATTGGAGGGGCCCAGATAACTGCGCCTGCTCAAAATGACTACTCTTCCTTCATCCCAGTTTCAGGGTGGATTCTCGAAAGAGTCAGAAGAGCTAGGAGTACATTTACAAACACTCCAATTTCTAATTCCTCTAAGGAACTATCATCTTAAAAGGGGAAGTAACAGAAAACAAACAAAATGGAAAAGCCTTATTCCAGCTCCTCAGGGCCCAACTTTGGAGGCTCAGGTAAGGCTGTCTGCCTGTGAAACTCCTACTGGACAGATGTGTATACCTACAGTTCTTTACAGAACTCCAGAGAGTCCTCGGCCTGGCAACCCAGAGACTGAGCATCCTTCTAGTTTGCAGGTAAGTCCCAGAGATGGGTCCTGCTCTTCAGTGTAAACATGTGGAGGACTCCTAACACTCTGTGCTATGAATGAGATCTTGAGAGCCACCATTTGGGACTTGCCTTTTGTGATCTATAATCTTGACTGTCAATTTGTCTGTTTTTAGATAACCTGAAAGGCACACCTCTGGAGTCTGTAGGGACATTTTAAGAGAGGTTTAACTAAAGAGGGATGACTCACACTCAGCAAGGACAGCACCATGCCCCAGACTAGCATCCCTCCCTGCTTCCTGATTGAGATTGAAATGTGACAGGCAAGCCAGAGGACATGACATGTGAGACATGACAAACAGTAGTCAGGACAGGCAAGCCGGTGTTATGGTATGTGAGACAAACACACAAACAAAAAGAGGGAGAGGGAGCCATTTTCTTCAGTGGTGTAGTCATTAGCAAGCTGCTCTTGTTTCTCTAAATAATTCCTCATCCATGATCATGCAAGCAACACTAAACTAACTCAGTGGGTCACAGGCACAGAAAAAGATACAAAGGAAGGAGTAAGGGGGCCAATGACAGAGGGAGGGGGAATAAGAGGGAGCAATGGGGTTAAATATGATAAAATACATTATATATGTGTATGAAATTGCCAAATATATTTTAAAGTAAATCAGCAATTAATAAATGAGATCACTGGAAAAATCAAATCCTCTTTTAAATTGGGGGAAAAAATCAGGGCTAGACTCTGCAGCAGCTCAAGAATAGCCTGGACTACATGAAGCCTGTCACAAACTGACAAATACTCTCTTACAAGCAAGGAACAGGGAAATTTACAGATGCCTGTGTCTCCACAAGATGACAGAGGCAGCCATGACAGAGGCTGGAGGGACTCTAGGAAGAAGTAGAACCTCCGGAGTGCTCAAAGAGCGATGGAGAGACTGTAGGGGGTGGAGCGGCTGTAGGGGGTGGAGCGATGGAGGGGCTATAGGGATGGGGGGAACAGTTTTGAGTGGGGGCCTCCATGCGGGCCTTTGTTCTCTTCCGATTTGGAGTAGAAACTTCCGGAGGTTGAAGTCTGGCTATCCCCTCTCTCCCAGTGTACCTGGGACACTTTCCATGCCACAGCTGCTTGCCAAGTCGCTCAAGTATTCAGGGCCAGGCTAAGCACAAAGGATTCCCTGCCGGGGTGACTTGGTTACCAGCTCACATACACTGGCCACAGGATCCTAACTGGCAAACTGCCAGAATTCCCACAGCTCACCCTGCAAGTGAAATTCCGTTTTCTGAAATCACTTCCTTTGGCTGCCTCTTGGGGCATAGGCTGCTTCTGAAAAAAATTAGAAATGAACTCCTAATTGAGTACGAAGCGTGCAAGAAACTGGCCTCTGAAGCTGCCCACGCTCCCTCTTGGCACCAGTTTTCGGATTGTACCGGCAAGTCTCAATGCAGCTTTTCTGCCCTGTGGAAACAAGCATCGGGCTGCAGGTTGTACCCCTGGGCCCCTCGCTCAGCGCAGCTTCAAAAACAAAGGAGTGCAGGTGCAGCGCCAGTCCTGAATAGGGAGGGAATGATTGATTTGGGGACTTGAGTAAAATGCCTTTTCAGAATGACCCTTACTTCAGTGCCAGAGAACAAACGCCTGCAGCATTTCTCCATCTTCTTGGTGAAACGATGTTCTTTGTCTATTGTTACTACAACCATCTTTATTTTGTCCCCACTTTAACGGGGCTCAGCCCGCTGTGTTATCCCCACAAAACACCCTTCAAAAATTTATGTACATCTCTGTGTTCTTTACACACAAAGCCACACACAGATAGGCATTCACAAACATACAGGGCTGTCTACACACAATTACATACTCTGACATCACACGGAAACACACCTCCACATACCAGGAGAAAGATACAGATGTGAGACATGCCCAGATGTGCACACACGCAGACTTGCACTTGCGTGCTTGGTGGTCAGCGTCCCGAAACCAGCTCAGTGTTTCTGTTTTCAAACATTTCCTTTATGCCATTCGGTAGGACCCACAGGCAGGCAGCTGGGCTCATCCTCTGGATGGCCAGGGAGTCCCCAAAACACAGACTCTGGAAGCAAAGCAGTCCCGGGGGAGGAGGTACTGAGTTGGTACCCATTCCATACATGAGGGAAAGGGATGGAGAGAAGGTGAAGAAATCAGCGAGAAAGAAAGAAAAATGGGCAGAAGAAAAAATAAGCAGGGAGGGGAACTAGAACATAGCTGTTTGGGGGGGGGGAAGATATGTTAAACCCTGTTTGGTTCAAGCCAGAAAGAGGAAAACAGCACCTGGAACTTCCTGGAACTGGTTTCTTCCCCTTCCTCATTCTAGGGGCCTCTCCTCAGACGTTTCCTTCCAAGGCTCAGGCATCCCTGAGGAATGTGCTGACAGGCAAAGCCTCAGATCCCTAAATGGTTCCCCTGGCCTCGGGTGGTTGTGGCTGCTGTTCAGCAGGTGCAGCACCTGCCACACGGGAGTATATGTAGTCACACGAGGCCACCAGAGTCCAGGACCTGCTCTGGTTTTGTGGGCCACCTGCTCTTCCTCCTACTGCCGAAACTGGGGTCATCGCCTGTGGGGTTCGGAAGAGGAAGAGAGGCTGGTCACAGGATGGGGGAGCAGTGATGGGTGTGATACAGAGCATTTGGTCATGTGCTGCTCATCAGTTGCCATGCCAACGACAGCAAGGGGGCGGAGGCACCCCAGAAGGGAGGCTGAGAGATTCGTTGGTTCTAAATCACGGTGACAGCACTTCAATTGAGCTATTACGCCGTTGCCGGGACAACCAATGGGATCAAATCACAGAGGAAATCTATAATTATTACAAGCCAGATACTGGTGTGTTCAGCACAGTGATCACCATGTTAAGGCAATTCAAACTGAACCCCAAAAAGGAGAAAAGCCAACCTCTGACCCCCAAATCTTGGGAGAACAAACCAAAGGAGACCCTGTGTGGTAGAAGTATTGATTTTATAGATGAGAAACTTAAAAGGGATAAATACATATTAGGTGAAGCTACATGAGGTTGCCAATAACTATCATTAAAATATTTCCTATGAATTCATCATGGAAATTGCCAGTGCACACCAAAGTTCAAACAAATTCTACAGTGAATGCCGTGTGCTCCAGGCATTAGCAATGCTACCATAAGTGCTTTTTTTTTTTTGCCTGATTCATTCTTAAATGCATCTTAAACTAAATTGTAGATACTGTGCCCTTCCCTAAAATACTTTGACTTGTAGAAAATAAAGCAATCTTTTATTTTTTTGGGGGGGGTGTTTCGAGACAGGGTTTCTCTGTAGCTTTGTAGCCTGTCCTGGAACTAGCTCTGTAGACCAGGCTGGCCTCAAACTCACAGAGATCACCTGCTTCTGCCTCCCAAGTGCTTGGATTAAATGCATGCACCACCACTGCCCAGCTAATATTCAATCATTTTAAAAGAACAAAACCAATTACTTATGGTTCAACATAAGTAGAATAAAGTCTGTTAGGTTTTCTATGCCCCTGTCCTTTTGCTCTTATGTCCCTCGATTTCTTGGCCATCCTATTTCAGGTCCTAAATCTCTCAGATTACAAAGTTTATACTTTTCCCATTGCTGAATCACCTCTCCTTCTTAAATAAGTTGGAAAAATGCTGATGAAGACAAACACAGGAAGTGGAGATGTAGCTCAGGGGTACTATTTGCCTAGCAGGCAGGAGGTGCTGGCATCAATTCCTAGCTATACACACACAGAGTAATACGTGTGACTTCAAATTTTCTAACAGTCCACAATAAAAGGGCAAGAAATTGAAAAGCTAACCTGAGATGTAAATTCTATTTAACCTGTGTCCCAAACCACATCACACCAACATGCAATCAGCACAAAGCTAATTAATGAAAATTTCATATTCCTCTTGGCAAACCACCTTCAGAATTAGGAATGCATCTATGCTTACAGTATCTCGATTCAGACCAAACGCAGCCCAGGTGCTCATTGGAGAATGCAGTTTAGCTGGGACTAATAGCACATCTAGACCCACCCCACCTTTAAGTGAGGATGCTCACTCATGCTCATGGACCACCTACTGTTTATTCTCGTGAGCCTGTGGCGTAGGTGCTCTTATGAGCTACACAGAAAGACTCTCAGGCAGCTTAGGGATCTGCCCCTCATATTAGCAGGAACCGCAGGACCTGCTGCCTAAAGGAGAGTTGGCCACAAGACCTCTCGCCTGTCATCAGTTGGTGATGAATACTTTGTTGCTGATTGTCAGTCACACATGTATGCAGGAAACTGATTGTTTAAGCATTTATTTAAAAAGTGTAAAATGGGGGCTGGAGAGATGGCCCTGGGTGCTCATATGAACTCATTGAGCCGGGGGCAGCCTGCTCAGGGCCTGCACAGGCATGTACCAGGTCCTCTGGGTGTGTACTATGGCTTCCAGTTTAGTGTTTGACGGGATTTCTGAGTGTGAAAATGAGCGGTTCTTTGATTCTTTTGCCTTCTCCTGGGCTCTCTTCCTTCTGATGGTTTGTCTTGTCCAACTTTGATATGATTGTTTTTGTTTTATCTTGTTACATTTTATTTTGTTACATTTTTAAAAAGTGAATGAATGAATGGAAACCTAGGCACTAGGGTGAAGGTTGTCAACTGAACTGTCACCTGCCATGAGAGGAAAATCAGTTCCCGACACGGGAGTCACACTGGGTATATCAAGCACTCTAGGACAGGCCTAATGTTCAGGAGTAGTTGACCAACATAAAATGGACTCCATAGGTTTATTTGTGTGCTTGTATTCAGTTACAGTTTGGTGAGGTTTTGTTTTTTCCTTTTAGGTGTGGTTTTATTTTGTTTTGGTTTTTTTTGAGGGGTTTTGTTGTTGTATTGGATTTTTGTTTGCTTAAAGTTAGGTGAGTAGGGAGGGGGAGAAGATCTGAAAGAAGTTGGGGAAGGGAAGAATATAATCAAAATATATTGACTTAGATTTAAAAAAAAAAAGGAGCATAGTGAATTCTAGACCAGCCTGGGCTACCCAAGACCTCAAAAATCAATCACACAATAAATAAAAGAGTATGCAGTGAACTCAGAACTTCTTACCACTGAGAGATCTTAAGAATTAATAACCTGATTAATTTAAAGATTATTTAACAATTAATAGGTTCCCCCACTCATGTGCCTTTTGTCCCAGTGGGTTGTGAATTGGGTTTCCACTCCTCAAAGCAGCTCCCTTTATGGGAGGCTGGGGCTCCAGCTCTCCCCTACTCTGGCTGGGTCTAGACCTTAATTTTAATAATGATATCCATCTATTAACTATGTGCTCATGGGAATGACTTTATGTCTGGTGCCTAGCATGATCTTGTACCAAAATGTGACCTGGGAAGCCATCATCCCTAATCCTGGCTGGTGTGTTCAGGGGTAAATTCCAGCTAGGTTTTTTCTTTTCTTTCTTTTTCTTTCTTTCTTTCTTTCTTTCTTTCTTTCTTTCTTTCTTTCTTTCTTTCTTTCTTTCTTTCCTTTTTGTTCTACAATGTGGCTATTGCAATTCTCTTGCTTCTTGCAAATGGTCATAAAAGGAAACCATGGCTTTGTTCTGATGTTTCCAACAAGACTAGACTGACCTGGTCATGAGCTTGAGGAAGAAGCCCAGGGAGGAGAGAAGGGACTCTAATGTGACTTAAATTCCCGTACTTCATCTCCACCTTCCAGGTGACCACAGGGACAGATGTAGAGAGAGTCGCCCTGCCTTTCAGCCTTAGCCTGCTGCTCTTCCACCATCCCTGCCCACTCCTAACTCCGGACAGGTCCCACAGTCCCTACTAAACTCTGATTCCTGGAAGGTACAGGGTGTTGTGCCCTCGGGACTTTTGCACACATTATTCTTGCCACCCCAATTTCTTTCCTCACTCCTTCTATTAATCACCCAAATTTCACATACACCAAAATATTTCCTCGAAAAAGCCATTTTTAAGTTTCTTGTGGAAATGAGTTTCCTAGTTCTGAAACTACGTTCTTATAGCTCCCTACGTGGTTCTTTCTCAGGTACCATGGTTTGTGAATACAGTTAGGTGCATGGATGTCTTCCCTGCTACATATACCTGGCTCACATGATAACATTCAGCATTCATTGAATGAATTCTTAAACCTTTATCAAATTTTTATTAACCTATTAATTCATTGTGTGTATTTCTATATACACATGGGCTGTGGTGCTCTTGTGGAGGTCAGAGGTCAACTTTTGGGAAGTTGGTTTTCTCCTTCTACTACAAGAACCCCAGAGACTGAACGTGGCCTTGGTAACATGTGCCTTGACCTACTGAGGCATCTCATGGGCCTCTGCTGCATGAGTGGCTATTCCATTTTACAGATGAAGATGAGGGCTCGGAGGAAATGCAACTTCTGCAAATGCAGGAAGTGCACTGAAAGTTTCCTGTGTACTAGGTCCTATTCTGAGGGCAGAGATGCGCTCCTGAGGGTTGTGGGGAGATGCCCAGTGCTTAAACTCGGTGATGGCAACATTAGCTGCAAGTACTGTGAAATCTGTCCTCTTTCTTAACTGCTTAAAAAAGCAAACACTAACAAACCAGTGTGTGCTCAGTGTGTGGAGTCAGGCAAGGAACCTCCCAGTCACTAATGCTATCTGCACTTCTCATGACTGAGAGTCAGGACAGTCCTGGGGCCGCCTGGGGCTAACCCTTTTGGTAAAGAATATAGCCACCAGGGCTAAGGAGAGTGTTTTCAATTCTGAATGCACACAAATGTAAGTGTATGCAAAGGCTGGAAGGCAGACGTCCTTTACCAACTTCCAGCTTATCCCCTGGAGACTTGATTTCTGGCTGAACATGAGACTCGACTTTTTTCAATTAGGCTGGCCGGTGAGCCCCAGGGACCTACTCTGTTGCTCACCTATTTTTGCTGTTTCTGTTTATGTGGAAGCTGGGATCAGAACTCAGATCCTCAGGCTTGCAAAGCAAACACTCAGTCACTGAACTATCTCCCCAGTCCAAGATCTTAAATATTTCAACCTTAAATAATCTCAACACCAGCAATTTAGCTAATTCAGGTAGTTAGTCATCAGTGAGGCCAGAGCTCCAGTGCACATCGTGACAGAAGAGAGGACAGCTGGGAACAGTGGCAGCGTCTACAGCCGAGACTTGCTCACAGAGCAGGGACCAGTGTGAAAGCCCGGTACTCCTGACAGTGACCAGAAACTATGCAAAAGATGGCAATATGATTTTTGAAGTCATGAATGAGAGAGAAAAGAAACCTGTGTGGGGGCGGGGATATTTTTTGATACAGTGTCTCACTGTGTATCCCTGGCTGCCTTGGAACTTGTCATGTTGACCAGGTTGGCCTGGAA
Organism: Ondatra zibethicus; assembly: GCA_004026605.1. Taxonomy (NCBI): domain Eukaryota; kingdom Metazoa; phylum Chordata; class Mammalia; order Rodentia; family Cricetidae; genus Ondatra; species Ondatra zibethicus. The sequence goes on from PVIU01011130.1 coordinate 20,081, forward strand.
CTCAGAAATCCACCTGCCTCTGCCTCCTGAGTGCTCATATTAAAGGCGTGCATCACCATAACCAGCCTGGAAACCCATACAATTTTATATAAAGTCTGAGTATAATTTGTGGAGGTATAATTCAAGACCACGACAAAGGAAAACTGGTGTAAAGAGGGTGCCTGTTTAACAGTTTGATCTCAGAAACAAGGTTCTGGGTAGCAAGCTATTTTTTTTTCTACCTTTTCCTCCTTCCTCACTTCCCTTCTTTTCCATGTTTGCTCTGTTTTGTTTTTGACACAAGGTCTTCTGCATCCCGGACTGAACTGTATAACAAAAGGTGACGTTGAACTTCTGATCTTCTACCTCTTAAGTGCTGCAGTTACAGGCACGTGCCAGAGTATCTGGTTTATGTGTACTGAGGATTGAACCCAACACCTTGGGCATGCTAGGTAAGCACGGTACTGATCCTCATCCCCGGTCTACATCGTGATTGCTTGTTAATGGTCTACACAGTTAGTTTTACCAAATGGTTAAAAGAGCATGCCTGGTTTCCTCAGTAAACCGAAAAACCGTTGAGGGATACACAAGTAGATGGCAGCTGAATGGCTCTAGACATTTAATTATGGAAAAGTACGATCGAGTTACATGACACGATATTAGCAGAGAGCCCAGAGGCGCTTGGACATCGATCTGGATTCAGTTTGGTTTTGAGAAGTGTGAAAAGAGATGAGCTTCCAAATGGATATAAAAGGACATTTGTGTTCTGGCACTGAACCAGGTCAAAATGGCTTCCAAACCCCAGAGGGAAATACTTAAAAGTTGAAAGTAGGTCAGCACAATCGGGGAGGTTAGCACATTCGCCGCATAAAGTGCAACTCTATCATCTCACTTCAGCGGAGCAAGGGAGGCTTGGAGGAAGATGCGCGGAATTCCTAGAGGGCCAGTAATGAAGGTATTCTCTAGCCCACGTTACTCTGGCCTCTTCAGTTCTGGACTAGGAACCTGCAACCCATGGCCATGGCCTTTAAAAATATACCTTTGTCGCAACACAGCTATACCTACTTCTCCGAGATTGCCTTTGCACTATAGAGCAAAGCTCAGGAACTGGAAAAATGGTCACTGGCCTACGCATTCCAAGCTTAGCTGTGTAGTCACAAATGGTCTTTCCGCTCCCTGTAAGAAACAGTGATTCTCTGCACATGGTTACCAGGAACTCAAGTTTAGAGAACACTCCCAGACTCTGGCTTGATAAGGGTCCCTTTAGTATCAGAAATCATCCCCCCTCCCTGCTTTCTTTTTGCTGATGTGTCAACGAGACACAAAGTGTTTCTCCCCGTTAGTCACAGGGGAGAAACACACCCAATGAGTCGGGAGTCTGTCGAAGCAGGATCTTGTTTAATGGTATCAGGCAGGAAGTTATATAGGGTTGTGATGGGGTGGAGAAGCTTGAGATGGGTTGAGGTGGGGTAAGGAATAAGAGCCAGTAATATTCTGCCACACTAGCGGTGGCTGGGCAGAGGCGGGTCTAGGTCGGATAGCCAGAGACAGGTCTCCAAACTCAAGCCAGGCTCACGAAGTTACACTAGGCCTCACCAAACTCAAGTTAGGCTCAGGAAGTTGCACTGGGCCTCATGCCCAGGCCTCATGAGGCCCAACAGGGAGGCTGTGAACATTTCAGACAGTGGACCTAGTTTGTGGAAGCAGACCCTGGGATGTGCCTTTAAAGGTTCCCATCTCTTCCTCTCTCTGCTTCCTGCCCACTAGGAAGTGAACAGCTTTTGCCCCCACATGCTCTGCTGTTGTGATATTTTCCCTCTACATACAGTCAAGCAACCATAGACCGAGTCTTCAGAGACCATGAGCCAAATAAACCCTTATTTCCTGGTCGTGTTGGGTATTTTGTCGTGGCAATCCGAGAGGAGGTGATGCGTCTGCCTGCAGAGTCAAGGACGCCTGTCAAACCAGAGGCTGAGGTTCTCCCTCCTGTACACCTGCTGGCCCCCTCCTGACACTGATGGCTCCTTCCTCACCCTGAACATCACCCCCTCCAGAGAGGCCCCCCTTGACCCATAACTTGATCAAAGCAGCCTCACCATTTTGGGGCACCGTATTCACCAGAGGCACGCAAGCTCCTCATCTCCCTTGTTCACCTCTGCCGCTGCAGTGCAGTAATTCCTGCAGCTGGGAACCACAGGACAACTTTCCAACAGTAAACCAACAAATGATAATTTGAGGCGCTTCCTCCACAAGAAACATGGATTGCTTTTGGTCAGCTGAGACAGGTTTGCACAAGATCAGGCTTCTTAAGTCTGTCCCTTAAACACCTGGCTGCCAGGAACACTCCCTGACTCCCCATCATGCTTCCATAATCCAAGAAGCACCCACAGATAAGAACTGACTAGTGCTCTAGCACCACCCCGGATTGCTGCTCCCCAAACCTGCAGAGGTCTCTTGGTACAGGGGCTGCCTTTCAAGTGTGTCCTCATGCACAGCCAGACTCCTTAGCCCTACTGTGCACTCTGTGCTAAGTCCCAGGTAGAGTGCAATGCAGCAGGAGGTGCAGGGGTCACAGGTGTGATTTGTATGCTCTGACCTGGATTCAGGTCCTTTGTGTGCCTGATATCATGGCTGCAGTGTACTACAAGTTCAAAATGGGACAGAGACAATCAGAAGGCGGAGTCACCTCTGTAGCCAAGAAAGCTCCTTGCATGGCATGAGACTGGTTCTAGAGGTGGGCACCTTTTGGTCTAGAGTGCTGGAGAGAAGCTTCAAGCATTAGTTTACTCAGTCAGTTCAGAGGGTCCTCACATCCCAGGTCCTGAGATCCTGTGCACTGTTCATCTCTCCATTTGTCTTGCGCTATTGGAGGTTGAGCACAAGGCCTTTCATGTGTTAGACACCACTCTACTTCTGAGCTGCATCCCAGCCCTTTTTACTTTATATTTTCCAAGACTTTGAAAATCATTTTAAAACTGGATATAGTGACACACACCTGAAGTCACTGCCAGTTCAAAGTCACTTGGTTCTGTATGGTGAGTTCCAGGCCAGCCAGGCCTACACAGTGAGAACCTGTCTCCAAAAACAAAGTGCAGGGACTGAGGAGAGGGCACAATGGGTAAAGGGCTTGCCACTCCAGCATGAGGCACTGCACTGATCCTCAGCAGTGATGGAAGAATCCTGGCATGTCAGTGTGTACCTGGAATCCCACAGCGGGATGGGAGCTGGAGACAGGGGGTTCCTGCAGCTTGATAACCCACTAGCAAGCCTTTTGGTGAGCTCTGGGTTCAGTCTCAAAATATTAAGGTGGTAAACATCAGATAAAGACAGTTGGCATTGCTGTCTTTCCTCTACATGTGCACACACTGGCAAAAGTACCCCCAACACACACCCACATACCCCTCCAACACCACACATCACAGACATACCACACGCACACACCACATACACACCACACAAACACACGCCACACAATACACACACATTTCACAAATACACACACACATACATACCATGCACACACACACACACACACCACATACACTACACATACACCACACCACACATACATACCATACGTATACACCACACATGCTACACATACACGACACCGCACCCCCTATCACACACACACACACAAAACAAGGTGTTGTCTACTTGTCCATGCTGGCCTTGAACTTGTGATTCTCCTTTGGCCTCCATAGTAGCTGGGGTGACGGGCTTGCACTATCACATCCAGCTTCCTTCCCCTGTTGGTCATCCACTCCCCCAGGCAAACGCTCTGCTCCAATGACAGGTGCACCATTGCTCTGCCCAAAGCTCCCTGTCTCTCCCTGCACCAGCAGTACAGTACTGTTTGCGCTCAGACTCGACCCAGCATCCCTCAGCACAGGGACACTTCCTTTTCACCTGGCAGATGAGAAGGAAGAGAGCTGCATACGCTTCTGCGGGGCAGGTTTCTCCTGCACTTACCCCATGGAAACCAAAGCTCAGACATGGCTAACTCTTTTACTTATGTGTTCTTTGTGTGTGGTGTCTGTGTGTGCGCAGTGTGCTTGTCCGGGTAGGCAACATATGCAGGCCAGAGGCTGGCACTGAAACACCTTCTTCAACCACTTCTCCATCTTGCTCTAATTAATTAAGAGACAGTCTCTCACGAAACCGGTAGTCTGCTGTTTTGACTAGAGCTGACCAGCAAGTTCCTGGGATCTGTTTGTCTGTCCTTAGCACCAGGGTTGCAGGTGCCTGCTGCCTACCTAGATGTACAGAGGTGCTGTGGATCTGAACTCATGCTTTCGCAGCAAGCCCTTTACCCACTGAGCCCCAGTGACAGTCTTCAGCATCTGTGACACAGGACAATGCCACTCTGTAAGGGGAGAAACTGAGTCCAGAGACCCTGTGTCTGCTCTTGCTGGTGAGCTTTCTGCAGAGCCGGAGCTCAGGGATGTTCTGCAGAGGCCAGGAAAGGCAATCTTTACAATCATTTGGGTCCTGCAGGAAATTAAAACCACAGAGAGTTCCAGCCTCTTATCTGGAGCCCTGGGAGCCATCTGCTTCTCACTCCAGTCTCTGAACAGAGGCCTCAGAGGACAGCTCCTCTCTGTCACAGTGCCAGCTCAACCGGAGAGCTGTCCTGCCGACTCAGCAACTTTCCCAAAAAGCCATGTGGTATCAGCGCGGCACTCTTATTCCCAGAGGACATCCCAAGACAAGGCTGGGACTTGCTGTTTCAGACTCAAGGAGGCCCAGCAAAGACTGTGCTTACATAGATGTGGACACTGGTCAGACGAGGACAGACTCCATGTCCCCAAGCACCAAGTGCTCCATATAGGAATAAAGTTAATGGGATGTGGCAGCTTGTTGGATTTTCCTTTTTCTGCATTTCTTTCTCTGTTCTTGAACCCCTGGCCCAACCTAGCTTAAGACACAAAGCAGAACTTACTGAAGGGATGTTTCAGCTGTGCAAATGTGCCTGCCATAGCCACACCAACACTGCAGCAAATGCAAGCCTCCCCCACTCCTAACCTAGTGGCTGTAACAACTGATAACTGAATCAGACACTTTTCATGCTGGATAGAAATCTCAATGAGAAGCTGGCAAGAGGGCTTAGCAGGTAAAGGCACGGCTTACAAGTCTGACAACCGGAGTTTGAACCAAGGGCCCCATCATGCAAGCAGAAAACTGACTCCCATCTCTGACCTCCACATATGTACCATGAAATAGCAGACAATGTGATGTCTCAGAATTCATATGCCAGGAAGTAGGGACATTTTTGGAGAGCCCTGTATGTGCCCAACAACCCAAATATCCTGATACATTCTGCAAGGCAGATCACATTCTCCACATAAAGAAACTGAAGCTTGGAGTCACATGACTTGGCCAACACATGCTAGAAAGCATCCACCAGACTTCTCAGGACCCCAGGGTCTTGAAATGCATTTTCCAATTTCCAAATGACAACAATCGACGACATTTATCTTAATGCACATTAAGAAAAGAAGAGGGGGAGGTGCTGGACAGATGGCTCAGTTGGTAAAGTGTCTGCTATGTAAACATGAAGATCTGAGTTTGGATCTCTAGTGTCCACTTAAAAAGTCAGGCCCAATGGCATACACCTGTAATCTTAGGGTAGAGGAGGCAGAGGCAGAATCAGGGGCAGGAAGATCCCTATAACCTATTGATGAGCCTATTGATCAGATAAGCTAGCTGGATCAGTGAGCTCCAGGCTAAGGAAGAGACCATGTCTCAAAAAAATAAGTTGCAGAGTGACTAAGGAAGACACCCAATGTCAACCTTTGATTCCCATATTCACACACACACACACACACACACACACACACACACACACACACACACGCAGAAAGAGAGAGAGGGGGGGAAGAAAGAAAGCTTTAATTAAGTAGTTCTATTTACCAATAAAGACTCAGGATTCAGATGTTGGGGTGAAAGCCTGCTAGATCAGAGAACCCGAGAAGCAATTGACTTTCCTTTTTGTCTGGAGATCCAGAAAGGGAGAGTCTCTCTACCCGGTCCAAATCAAAAAAAGATCTCAAATCTCTAAATCCCTCCCTACTCATTCCTGTGCATCTCTTTATTCATATTCCCGGCTCCTTTGTCCTCTCTACGGACAATTTCTGTCAGCCTGTCACTGTTTCTGCCCCTTGATCCAAGGTTAATTTTATTAACAGGGTCTTGGAGTTTCACAGTGCTATCAAATATCTCACAACAAGGAAGTAAACAAACACAAGAGACTTGTGAGTACACACCTAAAGCTGAAGCTCATAATTAAGCAGACCGATTTAATTAAAAGAAATAATGGGTATTAAAAATAGCACTCTTATTCACTGAGCATTACCCAGCATCAGGCCTTGTTCTGTTCTCAAGGCCTTCTAATAAATACCCTGCTGCGGGAGCTCCTTCTGCTCCTTCAGCCAATAGCCTTTAAGATACCAGCCCACTTGGGTGTGGTCTCTTTTGTTTGGAAAAAGCAGTGGGAGCCGTAAGCTCCCTCTCTTGCTTCGGACTCCACTTCTGGCTACCAGACTCTTTTCCTGGTCTTGCAGAGGACTGTTGTCTAGGACGACGATCTGTAAGTTTTTCCTTTAAATAAATAACCCTTTTATTAATCATAATTCCAAACTGGTGTGAGATTGTTTTGTGACTTACTCCATTATCTGGCACCCAATGTGGGGCTCAAACCCACGACTCTGAGATTAAGAGTCTCATGCTCTACCAACTGAGGTAGTATGATATAGATATGAATAATTTACATTGGTATGGATTTGGCTTTATTGATATAAATTTAAGGTCAATCTTGTTATATGTATATTTCTGCTCTTGATTAAGGTATTGTGATTGTGTAGTTCATTTAAAAATGTAATGTATAATTAGAAAATATAGGTTGTTAATGGATAATCATCGATAATAGTCAAGCTTGTAGTCATGTTAGATTTTCTAAATATATAGACATATATTTCAGTTAGATAGGCATTCTTCATATCTTTCAAAGACTACAGAATATGGCATTTAAAATGTTTTAATAACTTAGGGCTTTTCATGACAATGAGACATGTCTGCTCTTGGCAGCACCAATCTACTTCAAGAGGAAGATGGGCATTTGGGCAAGAAACTGCCCTTGCCTGGACTGCTTCACTGGATATACAGTACCCACAGAGAGATGACTGCTAAACTTGCCTAAAGGTGAGATGGTCCTTCAGAGTTCCTGCTTCATGAAAGAGTCTGCGAGATATTCTGCAGGATACAGAAGAAAGTGACTGAACTGTCTTTAAATTCTCCTGCTTCATGGAAATGTCTGCTGGATACTGTAGGCCTGTAGGCTGAAGATGGATGCCCCAAGGGTACAGAAGAACTTTGGATGACTGTACAGGCAGTGAGATGTCTCTGTCATTTCTAGAGTTTTGGAAGTTGCTTACTTCTTTTTTACTTAGGTAATATTATATCATTCTGGAGTCTTTGATGGAGTTAAAGAATAGATAGATAGTTATAGTTATTGTTTTCCTTTGTTATGATAAAAGATAAAATAGATATAAATATTGTAACTGTAATTCTTACTTGACAACTGTTTTGTTATATATAATTTTACTATGTTAAAGTAAAAGCCTTTTTTGTTTAAACAGAAAAGGGGAAATGGTGTAGGAGGTCCTTTTTTCTATGTGTTGCTTTCATTGGTTAAATAAAGAAACTGCTTTGGCCTTTTAATAGGACAAAACTTAGATAGGCGGGAGGACAGAGCTAAATTCTGAGAAAAAACGACAGAGACAGAGAGATGCCATAAAGCTCCTATGAGACTGACGCTGGGTAAAATCTTTCCCCGGTAAGCCATGAGCTCATGGTGTTACACAGGTTGGTAAAAGTGGGTTAAATTAAGATGTAAAAATTAGCCAATAAAAAATTAGAACTAATGGGCCAGGCAGTAATTTAATTTAATACAGTTTCTGTGTGGTTATTTTGGGGGTTAAGCTAGCCGGGTGGCGGGATGCAGCCCACTTACCTCTTACAACAATACCCTGCCTTAACCCCACAACATTTTTGACTGTTGCCCCATTTTACAAATGAGGTCTGCAGAGGTTCACCCACCTGTCCAAGGTTTCTCTGCTGGGAGGCAGCCAAGCTGGGACTCAAACCTGTAAACTGGGTGGTGCTCAGCAAAGACAGAGCCCTGAGTGAGCAGAGGATGATGTCACTGCAGAAACAATGGCCTGCATGTGCTTTTAAGCTCTCAAACCACGTGGTCCTCCACGCCACCCTTCCCTGTTCCTCAGAGGCAGGTTTTAGGGCATGTCACGGCCATCCTTACTCCTTACCCCAGAGCTCCACCTCACTCCATAGCCCCCTCTGAAGATTCAAGCGCTAGGTGGTCCTGAGACGGGTGCTGCCATCTTCATTCATTTGCATCCCGATGAGATTGATGAGTGTTTAAAAATGGGCCAGATCAGGGCTGAGAGAGTAGCAGACCATGTTTCTAACATGTACAGTGTCTTGAGTTTGATTCCAACACCGTGCAAAAAAGAAAAAAATCGAAAGATTAAACACAAAACCAAAAACCCCAAATGTACACAGAAAATATGTGTAAAGCAGAAGGAATACAAGGACAGGCAGGTGTATCAGTATCATTTTCCTGGTTGAACTATTGCATTATCTATGGGTTAGTAATATGGGGGTCATGGGGAACATTTGATGAAGGGTACATGAGGTCTTTATGAATCTCTTACACTTTGATGGCCATCTCAATGTAAAACAGTTTATTTATGAGAAAGGCAAGTACCTGAACACAGTGATGCACAGCCATAATCCAGTCCAACACTTGGGAAGCAGAGGCAGCAGGAACAGGAAGTCAAAGCCAGCCTTTGCTAAGTAGCAAGGCTGACGCCACTACATGAGACCCTGTCTCAAGACAAGAAAAGAGAAAAGGAGGAGAAAAAAATCAAACAGGGTAAAAGGAAATCAGCCTTGTGGGCAAATCAGGACAGCAGACGTCCTCAGGTGCACTCAATAACAATGCCTCATGCTCAGCTAACAGCGAGACGCTGTGATGCTGATCCTAGGATAAGGCTGAGACACAGACAGGAGTCTCCAATCTTAATCTAAGAGACTGGTGGTCCAGTGCTAGGAACAGAAAACTGAGGAATTACAGCACAATGGTAAGACCGTGAGGAAAGGGAACTCAGGAAATGACTTTCCCAAAGAGCAGCCCAGCATGTGCATCAGAATGGCTTTTTCTGTGGATGACAGGGACCTGCCCTGTACCAGTGTGGCTGCTCTCTAGACTGCCTGCCTGTAACAATTCATGATATTCTTTCCCTGGATTCTTCGTGCGGGAGGACTGATCAGCCTGGAGCCTGATGCATGCTAGTTTGGCGCTCTACCACTGAGCGACAGGCCCTACCCTGGCCGTGGTACAACTCTTATCAAATAGAATGGGAATTTCAGATGTGTGTAATCTCAAGGTTCATTCTCTTCTTTTCCGCATGCCTCCTGATGCAAACTAAGGAAGTTGCTGCAGCGTTCAATGCTTAATAGGTGCAAGGCCTCAAGTGCCCTTTTGCTTCCTATTAAAAGCACAGCCTGGTACCACCTACAGATCCTGGGTGTAGCTCCCAGGGTCAGCCTGCATGTGATAAGTTCCCATGTGAGTGACCTCCCAACTTCTGCAACTGTCCTTCCTCCCCTAAGTTGGAGGACAGAGGGGCAGCTGCAGCTCCTAGCTGAGTCTCTGTAGGGACCTGACTATCAGTCCAGGGGAAGAGAACTGTGTGTCTCCATTGTATACTTTCCCAAGTTAAAGATTAGCAGTCTTGGTGAACCCCAGTTGTAACAATCACTTAGGATAAAGCATCTTTGGCCTGGGGTGACATATCCTTTGGACCTTAAGTAGAGTAATTCTCTCTTTCCATGCACTGGGGGGGGTGTTCACTCACAGAGCAGATCGCAAAACACCAACCAGAAAATTGAAATACAAAAGGCAAGGTATGTGTGCTTGCTGGGTCCCTTGGCACATATGTGCAGGTGCTGACGTGGATCATGACAAGCAATAAGGATGGAAACCTTGGAGCCTGCTCCATTCCAAGGAGGAATGTTATAACATGGTGGCTGCTAATAGTTTGCAGTCGCTGTGGGAAGATGTTCCTCTCAATTGCCAACAAATGCAGCTACGAACAGGTGTGAAGGTTCCAGGAGGCAGCCTGAGGAGCCAAGGCTCACCAACCCACCCGCTTCCTCCTGAGTGTTTATTCGTGTGAGTGTGTGTTTTGTTTGAGACAGTCTCATTATATAGTTCTGGCTGACCTGGAACTCACTTTGTACACCAGTCTGGCCTCGAACTCACAAAGATCCACCTGCCTCTGCTTCCTGAGTGCTTGATGAAAGGCGTATACCAACAAGCCTGGCTGTTTTTTTTTTTTTTTTTTTCAGGTAGGTTCTTAGTTGTAGCCCAGGCTGGTCTGGGACTAAAGATGATTCCCCTGCCTCAGTCTCTTGAGTATAAACATTATAGATGCGAGCAGAGGATGACCTTGAACTTCTCACCCCTCCCCCACCTCTACTCCTTAATGCTAGGATTACAAGTGTGCATCACCATGTCTGATTTACGTGCTGCTGATGGAACACAGAGATGTGTGTATGCTAGGCAAACCCTCAGTGCTCCCCCACTTCCATCTTGTTATACAGCCCAGGCTGGCTAGAACCATATTTATGCTGCTTTTAAGCTCACAATCCTCCTGCCTCAGCTTCTGGAATCCTGAGATTACAGCCATTCATCATCACACTCAGCAGCATTTTTAACAACATTTTTAGTGACTCTGTTTATTTGGGGATGCACATGACATCTTGGCTCTCTGCTACCACTGTGTAGGTACTGGGCACCCAACTCAGGCTGTGAGACTCCACAGCAAGTACTTTTCCTGCTGAGCCATCTCACCAGCCTCATTTTTAAAAAATATTTTGACCCTACTTTTCTATTTGCTATGGTAAGCTGGTCCCCTCACCCCAACTCTCAGTGACTGGAGACACTGCTCACACAGACAGATGAGTCCACAGAAACTCGGGAACTGCAGGATGACCCAGAGGTGTCTGTGAGGCCAGTAGACACTGGATGCTGCTCTTATGAACAGCCCTCTGTGGGGTCTACTTTCTGAGCCTGTTTCTTATGTTTGAACTCAGATCAGTCCTGCCTTGTGAGATGCACATGGGCTCAGGCAAACTCTTAGGATGTCTGCCCCTTCATTGTTCATTAGTCAACATGATTACAAAACTTGATCAAAACTTGATCAGGGTCCTTTGAAGGATTCTTTTTTTTTTTTTTTTTTTTTTTTTTTTCCCCTGAGACAGGGTTTCTCTGTAGTTTTGGATCCTGTCCTGGAACTAGCTCTGTAGACCAGGCTGGCCTCGAACTCAGAAATTCACCTGCCTCTGCCTCCTGAATGCTAGGATTAAAGGTGTGTGCCACCACCGCTTGTTGAATTCCTCTTCTTAACGTGACTCTACCAGCTCAGCCTGGAAGCCTTCCTCAAGTCTGTCCCTAGGTCACACTCTCCACGCTCCTGTGTGTGTGCTCTTTGAGCCTGGCTTGCAGCTCCTGGGAGGGTGGCACACTCAGGGCCGGGGCAGGATGCCAGGTGTACAGTGCACACTCAGGCTGTCATTTGCAGTTCATTTCCAGCCTGTCCCCACAAAGGCGCTCAGACCGAAAGCCAGCCGAGAGCTATTTACAGCTGTGGACAAGAAGAGGGGAGGCAGCCTTTGTTCCTGCTTGGGAACAGCCCTGCCTGTAAGGTGGTGCCTGGCTCTTTTGGCTGGCATTTGGCCAACTTACCCCCAAGGAGCTTTAAAGTCTTAAAAGCTTTGGCTACAAGGCCAGCAACCTGCCTGCGGATTGGCTGGTTCCCGTGTGGAACCTGTGTTCAGTGGTGGGAGAAAAGGAGTTGCCACTTGCTGCCCAGCTTCTTCAAATGCTACTGAAATTACATCATCGCCTTGCTCAGAACCCCTGCTGTGGTCCCCATTGATCTCTGGGTCCAGTTCAAAGGACCTGCTCCTCCCTGCATTTTCTGCCTCTGCCCCATCAAGCTCCCCCCATTCTGGAAACCTTGGTTTTATAAGGAGAAATTGTTCATCAATGGGAACCGCACCCCATTTACATAAACACCAGCCTTTGGGTTATCTGATTCCAGCCTTGTTCATTGCGTTCGAGCCAGCTTTTTTTCCTTTTTTTAAACTTGTAAGTTGCAGGAAACTGATAGATAAGCAAGTTCTGCTTCATCAGACCATTTCTGTTCCACTTGTGATTCATGCCATCATTTCTTTCTGCATCCGCGGCTGTGCTGCATTTGGCTTTTCCTTTGAACTTGTAACATCTGCTTAATAAACCCAGTAATGAATATTTGTTTTTCCATTTCACAAGAGCCATGCCTTCTCACCCTTCCCCCACTAAGGGCTTATTTTCTGCACACACATCTGCACACACACACATGTTGAGAATGCGTGTGTAACATATGCGTGTGGGAACAAAGGTCAACTTTGAGTGGCACTACATAGAAGCTGTGTGCCTTGTTTTTTGAGATCCATTCCCTTACAGGTACTTGGGACTTGCTGGCTGGGCGAGCACCAGGGATTGGGCTCCACCTCCTCAGTGCACTGCCATGCTTTGCTTTTGTTTTTTGAGACAGGGTTTTTCTGTATAGCCCTGGTTGTTCTGGAACTTAATCTGTAGACCACGCAGGCCTTGAATTTAGAGATCTGCCTGCCTCTGCTTCCTGAGTGCTGGAATTAAAGGCGTGCGCCACCAATGCCTGGCTTCATGCCTGACTTTCTCTAGTGTAGGGGTCAGAGGACAACCTCAGGTGTCAGTTCTTGCCTTCCAACTTCTTTTGGGACAGGATCTTTTTTTATCTGCTTTTTGTTTTTTGATACACTCACCAGGCTAGCTGGCTAGTGGGCTTCTGGGATTTCTCTGACTCCATCTCCCATCTCCTCAATGAAGCACTGGGATTGCAAAGGCTTGTGTCATGCATCTGACTTTTACATGGGTTCTAGATATTTGAGCTCAGGTCCTCACCTTGCCTAACAAGTGCTTTTATCCACTGAGCCATATCCTCAATCCAAATAATGTGGTTCTAAAGCACAGTGGATCCCAGCTTGCCAAAGGATAGATGCTCAGCATGTCTAATGAAGATGTTGGCAGAAGGTAATGGAACTTCTGGGAGTTGATAGACTGCTGAGGTCAGGACTGGTCAGGGTTTGCAGAGGACAAAGAAGCTGCTTTGAGAGTGGTTTATCACCTGGTGATATTAAAGTGTGGATTCTGGTGGGTGAGCCTGTCAGTCTGTTTTACAAAGCTTTCAAGGGGGTGCCTGTGTTAAAAGAGTGAAGACTACCATGCTCAGGAGTGAAAGCAGCATACTGTATGGGGAAGAGTGGAGCACCAGTGCAGCCTAGGAACATGTCCGAATCTTACAAAGTGCAGTCAGTTAATCATTTATTCATTCACGGAGTGCATACATCATACAACGCATTCATCCATTCATTCACAGAGTGCATACATCATACAACACATTCATCCATTCATTCAGAGTGCATACATCATACAAGCATTCATCCACTCATTCACAGAGTGCATACAACATACAACACATTCATCCACTCATTCACGGAGTGCATACATCATACAAGCATTCATCCACTCATTCACGGAGTGCATACATCATACAATGCATTCATCCATTCATTCACAGAGTGCATACATCATACAGAGCTTTCATCCATTCATTCAGAGTGCATACATCATACAAGCATTCATCCACTCATTCACAGAGTGCATACATCATACAACACATTCATCCACTCATTCACGGAGTGCATACATCATACAACACATTCATCCACTCATTCACAGAGTGCATACATCATACAAGCATTCATCCACTCATTCACAGAGAACATGCATCATAGAATGCATTCATCCACTCATTCACGGAGTGCATACATCATACAACACATTCATCCACTCATTCACGGAGTGCATACATCATACAAGCATTCATCTACTCATTCACTGAGTGCATACATCATACAAGCATTCATCCATTTATTCACAGAGTGCATACATCATACAAGCATTCATCCACTCATTCACAGAGAACATGCATCATAGAATGCATTCATCCACTCATTCACGGAGTGCATACATCATACAGAGCATTCATCCATTCATTCACAGAGTGCACACATCATACAATGCATTCATCCACTCATTCACGGAGTGCATACAACATACAACACATTCATCCACTCATTCACAGAGTGCATACATCATACAATGCATTCATCCACTCATTCACAGAGTGCATACATCATACAATGCATTCATTCACTCATTCACGGAGTGCATACAACATACAATGCATTCATCCACTCATTCACAGAGAACATGCATCATAGAATGCATTTATTCATTCATTCACAGAGAACATACATCATAGAACGCATTCATTCATTCATTAACTCATTCACACATCCATCCATCATCAGTCTGTCCAACCAGGAAAGGCATTAAATCCATCCATGCACCTATTCATTCACTGATCCACACAGCCATGCATGCATTCATCCATCCATAAATCTACCCACTTACCCACCAGTCCAACATCCGACAAATAAGCCTCAAATACAGAAATTATAGCTATCTGTGTTTGTTTCAGCCTTGTAGTTACTTCCTCTCCTGGAGCAAGGAGAGGAAGGGAGACATAAGACTCAGGAAGTCAAGAGAACTTACGAGCCTATGAAAATTACAGGGGTCATAAGGACTTTCCCCAAGGCTATAAAAGCAACAAGCAATTGCTGGGGAGAGAAGATTCTCTGGCGAAGCTGCCGGCATGTTGGGCAGGGAGCTTCTGGGTGTGGTTTCTGTGAGTTGTCCCCCATGCTGGGGTGGGGCTTGTCAGTGCTCCAGCTGCTCTGGAGCCACCTGCCCCATGTACACTAGTAAACTCAGTTCACCAAGACTGACTTGGGTGGAATGCTTTCTTTGGCCTGTTGTTGGGGGTTCGAGCATGTGTTTATTGTTTCCAAGGGAACCCTTCTAAACCAGTGATTCTCAACCAGGAGCACTGTTGCTCCCCACAGAACATTCAGTGATGGAGACTTTTTGGTTGTCACAGTTTGCGTGGAGGTGTGCTACTGATGTCTCAGCCAAAAGGCCAGTGACGCTGCTGCAACAGGCAGGTGGCTGGCCACGCCTATGAAGCCGGCAGTGCTGAGGCTGTGGAGGTGCTTTAGACAGTGGGTTCCTCATGGGCAGGAACTGTACTGAAGTCACCTTGTGCTCCAAGGTCACAGACAGTTCCTGACCTGTCCAGGAGCTGGGCAAGTTTAAATGGAGCAGGAAATAGTAACACAGATCACAATTTCATGGGCCGGGCCAGCAAAATGGCTCAGTGGGTAAAGTTCCTTGATGCCAAGCCTGAGTTCAATCCCTGGAACACAGAGAGAAGAGAGAACTTACTCCAGAAAGCTTTCTTCTGATCTCCACATAAGCACTGTGGCATGCTGATGCCTACATACACTTACACACACATGTACATATCTGCACGTGCACGTGTGTGTGTGCACATGCGCGCATGCGCGCGCGCACACACACAGACAAATGCACTCATGTACGCAACCAACCAACCAACTTCAATTACTCACAACTTCAATATAAAAAGACAAGCCCAGTTCAAAAGCAGGCGTAGGGGATGAGGGACATCCAGATGACCCGATAAGACACCTGCCACCAAGCCTGACGACCTGAGTTTGTTCCCCAGAACCCACAAGGGGGAAGGAGAGAACCAGTTACTGAAAACTGTCCTTTAACCTCCACAACCGCATCATAGAACACGGGTTCTCCCTAATAAGGAAATGGAATAAAATTTGTTTGGTTTTTTTTTTTTTTTTTTTTTTGCTGAGACTTTGGTTTAATGAGACTACTCACAAAGTAGCCAAAGCTGGCTTGGAGTTCTCTATTAGACCAGGTTAGTCTTGGACTCAGATCCACCTGCCTCTTCCTACCGAGTGCTGGGATTAAAGGTGTATGTCACCAAACCAAGCCTGTTTTTTTTTTTTTTTTTTTAAAGGTAGAAAAAGGGCTGGAAGAGACACAGAGGAGCAAGGCCCTGAGTAGATACTCATGTCCCAGTGTGAGTAGCTACCGAAATAGAGGTCAAAACAACAATGTAGCCACATCACACTCTCTAGAAAGGCTGCAAGGACAGGCTGAAGACAGTAACTGGCTCAGGATACGTGGACACTGGAACTCTCACACATTGCTGGTGGGAATGTAAACAGTGTTGCTGTGAGAAGGCTGAGAGTTCCTCAGAAGGTTAAATGGGGGAGTCAGCACCACACTGTCAGTGTGTGTGTGTGTGTGTGTGTGTGTGTGTGTGTGCATGTACAAGCCTAAAGTGCATGAGTGTCTTTCTGCCAGCTAGTTTGTTCCATCCCTGTCTCTGTCTCCAGAGTCTGGGGTGACAAGTGGCCAGCAAGTATGCCTGGCTTTTATATAGGTTCTGGAGATTCAAATTCCAGTCCTCATGCTTTCCAGAAAAGCTGTTTACCCACTAAGCTGCTCCCTGGTAAACGCCTAACCCCTTCCCCTTTTAAAGACAGGGTTTGTTTCTACAAAGTCCAGGCAGGCTTCATACACATTTATAAGTGAGGCTGACTTTGAAGCTGGAGCTTCATGAATGCTAGGCAAGCACTATACCAAATGAGCCTCACTCACAGCTCAAACGCAGGTCTTTAAGCCATCGCCTGCACATGTATGTTCACAGTAGTCAAGTTAGAAACAACTCACACCTACTGACTGACAAATGGAGGAGTTAATCATGATCAACCTATATAATGGAATATTATTCTCTCCTAAAAAGGGAAGAAATACTGTTGTATGAAAACTCAAGGAGAAGCTAAAACACAAGTCACATAGTATATGGGTCCATTGACATATTTGGGATAGGCAAATTGTGGTAAGCTTGAATATAATTGGCCCCCATAACCTCAGAGGGAGTGGCACTATAGGAGGTGTGGCTTTGTTGGTTGTTGGGCTTTGAGGTCTCAGATGCTCAGGATACTGCCCAGTGTCTCGCCTGACTTCCTGTTGCCTGCAAGATGTAGGACTCTCAGCTCTTCCTCTAGCACCATGGCTGTCTGCACGCTGCCATGCTCCTTGCCATGATGACCATGGACTGAACCTCTGATCTGTAAGCTGCCACTTCAATTAAATGTTTTCCTTTATAAGAGTTGCCGTGGTCATGGTGCCTCTTCACAGCAATAGAAACCCTAACTAAGACACAAATCCAGAGACTGGGAGCCAAGGCATGAGGACTGACCACTTAATCTTCCTTACAGGGTGAGGAAGACATCTTAAAACTAGATAATGACAGTGGGAGCACAGCATTGTGAATGTATGTAATGTCACAGAACTGTACTCTTTAGACTGTTTTAAACATGTAATTTTACGTGATGTCCATTTTCTCACAGCCAAAAATGCACAGATTCGGGCTATACTCTAGCTGCTAGAGAGATGGCTCCCTGGTTAAGAGCACTTGCTGCTCTTGCTGAGGACCTGCTTTGGAGTCTCAGCACCCACAGGGCTACTTACAATGGTCCACCCAAGGCATTCATTGGTGCCTTCCTTTGCCGTGCTCAGGCACCGCTATGCACATAGTGTATACATACATACATGCAGGCAAAAACATTCCTACACATAAAATACAAATAAATTTCCTAATGCAGAGAGTCATTCAATCAATGTTTCTTGCTGCTAGAAACTGGGCAGTGTGTCTGGGATGCGGGCACAAACAAGGCAGCTGCAAGCCCCATTTGCTACAGCATTAACAAAGAGGAGAAAACCCAGTGACAGTGAAGGTACCAAAGGAGACCGGGATGTGGGTGGAGGGAGAAATGGTTTGCTGACTTAGGGTAGAGGAGGGTCAAAGGAAAATGTCCCATAAAAGATGCCAGAGTCATCAACTGAGGCCGAAGGACTGTCCTGAGTTTGGGACTAGCCAAAGCTACATCTTAAATGCAAGTCCAGCCTGGGCTACATAGAGAGAACCAGGTTAGCTTGGGCCAATAGTAAGGCTAAGGGGTAGGGGGAAGGAAATGAGGAGAGGAAAAGGAGAGGGGAGGGAAGAGAATAGGAGAGGAGATGGGAAGAGAGAAGAAGGAAAAGAAAATAAGATGGATCTTGAAACAGCTTTAGAAGGACAATCTGCCCTTGGAAAGTGGGACTACTGAGGGAATGTGTAATTAGAGGCCACTCTTTGAGCATGTAGCATGGAGTGTGAGAGGAAGCCAGGCGAGTCAGGCACAGGAGGAGGGACTGGAGC
>PVIU01011130.1:38539-66772 GCA_004026605.1 Ondatra zibethicus
CCCTGCCTCCTGAGTGCTGGGATTAAAGATGTGTGTCTCCACTGCTGAACAATTTTTTTTTCATGATTCCTAAACACATTTATTGGTCTGAATTTGTCATAGTATTCTTGTGGAAGCCAGAGGAGCACTTCTTAGGAGTCATTGTTCTCCTTCACCATGTGGGTCCTGGGGGTGGAACTCAGGTCAGCTTGGTGACAAGCCCTTCCATCCACTGAGCCATCTCAATGGCCATTACTACTCATGTTCTTGTGTATTTGTGGTTTTATAATAGGACCATGCTCTCTATAATGATCCAGTGATTCTGTTTCAATGAATTATACGCCTCTGAGACCTTTCCAGGCTTGGGGCCTAATCTACCTCATTCTTATAAAAAGGCTATTCCTTTCTACATCGGATCACACCAGAATGCTGCCCCTTCCCACGTTGTGAAGACAAGCGGGCATTCCCATGTCACCTGCATACATGTGGGGACATTGCTGGAACAGATTCTGGGGTGCCAGGCTGCTGGGTCTCCCTGGAGTTTAAATTGTATGAGAGAGTGCCTCATGTGCTTCTGAGAAAGCCTCTAGAACGAGATGGTCTCTAAAACTGTGGTCCAGGCTCAGCAAGCAGGTGAAGGCCGTTGCTGCCGAGACTGGAGGCTGGACTTCCGCCCCAGGACCCACCAATAGAAGGGAAAGACCAACTAAGATAGTTGTCCTCTGACCTAGACACGCACGCTGTGGTGTGTGCAGACCCCTCCCACATAAAGAAAGAACTGTAATACATTTCTAGCGCCTGCTCCTTGTGCATTTCTTTGGCCTCCGTGGGGAAAGGGGTGATGTTATCACACGACACTTTTCATCTCCATGGTCTGTAAAATGGGAAGCCCGACGGTGCTCTGTGAATGGCAAAGTTCTGCTGAAAGGAGAGAGCCTAAAATGCCACTGATGTCTGGAAGTAGCTGAACCTCCCCCTCCCATCAGCAAAGGACTGGTGCGATGGCGAGGCGGTTCAGCTCAAAGATCAGCCATGTCTGAAGTCACACTAGGCCACTTATTCTCAATGGGGGAGGAGGAGGATTTTGTCCTATACCAGACATTTCATTATCTGGAGGCACGCGCGTGCATGCATGTATGTATGTTTGTGTGGTGTATATGTGCACTTGTGTGTATGTGTGGTTGTGCTCACTCATGCACACATGTGTAGAGGTCAGGTATCTTACAGCTATTCACCTTAGTCTCTGTGACAGGGTCTCTCATTGAACCTGGAACCCATCTTTTTCACCAAGACTAGCTGGCTAGGGATTTACCTGTCTCTCTCCCCTAGCTGTCTCGCCTGGCTTTTATGTGGGTTCTAGGGATTCAACTCATGCTTACATACCAGACATTATACCCACTAAGCCATCTCCCTATCCTATCAGGAGATATTTTCCATCAACTGAGGTAACATTACTGGCTTGTACAAAGCACAACGGAGGAGATAAAACTCACAGCTGAGAATCACCCAACTTAAAATGCCAGTTGTGCGAAGAATCAGAAACCTTGATCCAGGCTGTCCCTTACCTGATGTCCACCCTCACAGGCTGAGGACAGAGAACTGAGGCCCAGAGAAGTCGCTGATGTGCTCCTGCTCCCCCAGAAGTAGCCAATGAACGGCTGACCCTCGGTTCTGACTGGCTTTAAGGACTGCGGTCCGTTCCATACGCTGATCCATTTCCCTAAATGCTCACTTGTCTCGGATGGCCCCCGTTTGTCTGTTGCCTTTGTCCTGTCTGCAATGGAGGTTCCTAGGCACATCTAGCGGTATCACCGCCACGTTCTGTCAGTTTGAGTTGACTTTGCGGTTGAAATTGTGACTCTTTCTACTTATTAGCTGTGCTATTTCCTTTGAGGATTAACTTATTTCACCCAAAGGATAAGTAACAGAGAGAAGGGCTTTCCCAAAGGTCAATGGACATAGCTCAGTCGGTTAGCTTGCCCAGCATGGACCAAACCCTTCGCTCCAGTCAGCACTGCAAGGAAACCGGGTATGACCCTAGCATTCAGGGGAAGGCAGAAGGATCAGGAGTTCAAGGTCATCTTCTACTATGCAGGAAGGTGGAGGCTAGCCTGTCCTACATGAGACTGCCAAAGAAAGAAAGGAAGGAAGGAAGAAGGAAGGAAGAAAAAAGGAAAAAAATCTTCCCAAGATTCCACACTAAGTAGCAGGTGGAAGCCAATACTCTCACCTCTGCCCTTTCACCTTGAACTCTGCTCTTGGCTCTCTCTCGAAGTCAGATAGCTACCCTCCAGCTGAGGGAAGAATAGAGAGCTGCTACCTCAGACTCTCCCATCTACCACTGCTCACCTTTCTGAAGAGTCTTGGAGAACCACCCATGTGCCAGAAAAGGGTGTAGGACTCTGAGCAGGGACAAGCCATTACCACAGAGGATGGGAACCAGAGAGAATGAGCAGGGGCAGCGAGGAAAGGGGTGCGACTTCCTCAGGCACCCTTCCTGAGGGTGCGGCTAGGGTCTGCACAGTGGCCTTGGCTCTAGCATACTGTAACTGATAATATTCTCCTACTGAGTTGCTCTTGATTTCAGTACGCTTTGTTTGGCAGCAGTTGCAAGGCAGAAATCTGTAAGACCCCAGGAACGGCTTCCGTCAGGAGCCCGCGGAGTGGTGACAGGCGTTCTACGAGCTCTGCTCCTTCTGAGCTGACTTTCTCAGTGTTTGCTTCCCATGATGAGTGGGGGACATGGGGACTGTACGCATAAAGACTGGAGCTAGTGCTGGGGAGCCCCAGGGATCCTGTGGGAGCTTTGCTGGTTTTGTTGGTGACTGGCTGGGTCACCTTGAGCAAGTCCCTTTCTCTCTGTGTGCCACAGTTTGTTCAACTACCAAACAGTCAGTCTTAATCCAGGTACTTTTTACATTTTAGGACTGCAGCCAGGGCCATTTGTCCCTCTCAGAGTTGACCCCTGACCTCCTGGAAACACATTTCTCCCCATTCTGTATCACCGTGCCCAGATCTAGAAACAAGCCAATTCATTGCTTTACCATCACCTGATCTGCCCTCACCAAACTAGGCTATTGTGAGGGAGCCATACAGCTAAGCCAACACTGTCTCCAGACCAATGGACAAGCCCAGCAGCATCCTTTTCTTGGCCTAAGGCCCAGGGAATTCCATCAGGTAAGAGCCACTGGAGTTGATGGGGCAGCCCAGGAAGCAAACAGGGGACCCTTGGAGTGGGCCTACGGTTCTTCTCTATGTTGATTCCCCTTTGTCCACGAGTGGAGAGACCTGCCTCTGGAGGGTAACCCTGAGTAACAGCCCTTTCTGTTTGCGCTGATGGAGGTGGTGTTGGTAGGGGTGCCTGCTGGTTCTGCAGTGTGAGGCCATCTGTGTTCTTAAGAGTTTGAGGGTTCCTGAAAGGAGCTCTAGGCCTGGGATAGTTTCAAGGGCCTCAGTTTTATGAAGCCTCTTCTGGTCTTTAGTCATTGGGTTGAGGAAGGTTGAAGGGATGGATGATCAGGAGGGACCAGGAGGTGTCGGAGTGGAGTTGGAGTGGGATGGGAAAGGATGGGAGGGTAGCAGTGTTAATAGGGTGGGATTTGGGTGAAAAGATTATGGAGTATGGATCACTTGGCCAGGAATGTGTATTGGGTGTAAAATGCCTGTTTGGGGTGTAAAAGTCTCTCCCCTTCCACTGAAAGGAGGCCCCTAAAAGCCTTTTTGTGGAGGGGGATATGTAGCCTCTCCTATGGGTGGCGAAGGGTCTTCATAGGGATAGAAGAGAATTCATTTGTCTTTAGAAATCATAACCTAGCTCCTGGGGTAGACATGCAGGTGATTTGGCCCGGGATGTCCTTGTTGAAGGGAGGGTCTTATTCTCCAGGACTTTCACAGTCGGGGAGGGAGAGGACCCTTCAATACGAGCTATGACCTCAACATCCCAAGGAGACAGGAATGGAAGAGAAGCAAGAGACCCTAACTTAGTTTCTGAGGAATGGGAGAAGATGGTCGAGGATCTAGATATCTGGGGAGGCAGGACTCCACTTGAGGGAGCAGCATTCTAGTCCAAGGGTTAAACAGGGAGGGATTTTCTCCTCTAGTCAGCGACCAGGACGAACGGCCTCATTTCTGAAGGTTACACGAAACTGTCTTGCTTCCTGGGGCCTGGGAAGTGGGAGACCCTTTTCCTTCGGAGCAGGAGCCCGCGTCCTGGTCGGATGGAGGGCCCAGATTCTATAAGAAGATGCCGGACTCTGGCTTCCCGGGTGCAGGGCTTCCCTTGGAAGGGTCGGCCACGCGCGCCCGGACGCGTCACTCTTACCTCCAGGCCCCGGCCGCGATCTACGGGCTGTGATCCGCGGGTCCGATTAACGCGATCACCTTCCGATGCTCCGGTCTGCTCTAGGCGTCTGCTCGGTTTCCCCCAGCGACTCGCCAGGCTCCCAAGCTCCGCCGAGGCGCCCCGGCCAATCAGCACCGCCGCCTCCAGCCCTTGCTTGCGCCACAACCAATGGGAGCGCCCGCCATGGGCCACCGCCCCCGGGGGGGAGGGAGAAGGCGGAGAGGGGGCAGAGTCCGACCTCCGCGGGTAGGATGCGCCTGGGGGTCTCGGAGGAGGGCTGCGAGGGCCGGAGCCAGGGGCTGGCGGGAGAGGCAGCCGTAGGGTCCCCCCCGGCAAGTCTGATGGAGGTTAGGGGTCGTTTCCTTACAGGCGGGGGCGGCTTTGCAGACTAATTTAACGTGAATCTTCATTGTACCCCCACCTCACATCACTGTTTTAAGATCCTGGGGGCTGCTGGTCAATGTAGCTGCCCCACCCCCTCCTCCCAGTGCTGCGTATCTGGTCTCTGGAACCCGAGAATCAGGGCCCTGAAACAGAGGGAGGGCTGAAGTACCTGTCGGCGGTGCCCCCAGCCTTCTGTGCCACCTCTGGTCTATCAGTGGTGCACCGCAGGGCAATGAGAAGAGTGCTAAACCTGGGAGCCAGACCCAGGGCCGGTCTCTTCCTGTCCCCTTCCTCAGTTTCCTTAATGATAAAGGGAGACAGTATTGGCTGTATCTCTTTTAGTTGTTCAGAAAATTGAAAATTCAGTGTAAAAACTAGTTAAAACGGAGATGAGTGATAGTCCCATACCTTTTCTCTCATGAAAAATAAGATTTATTTTATTTTAATCATCTGTCTGTCTATGTCTGTATGGGTACTCAAGGAGGTCATTGGAGGTCCTGGGATTCCCTGGAACTGGAGTTGCAGAGGGTTAAGAACTGACAGAGTTAGGTGCTGGGAAAGGAACTCAGGGCTCTTGCTGGAGCAGTATGTCCTCTTAACTGCTGGGCCAACTCCATCCCCCTTCTCCTTTTCTTTCTTTCTTGTTTCATCTATCCCCTCTCTCTCTCTCTCTTTCTCTCTCTCTCTCTCTCTCTCTCTCTCTCTATTAGACAGGGTCTCTTTACACAGCCCTGTCTGTCCTGGAACCCACTATGTAGACCATTCTGGCCTCCCTCTAACTCACAGAGATCTGCTCACCTCTGTCTCCCCAGTGCTGGGATTAAAGGCATGTGCCACCATACCTACCACACCCCTGCCCTCCACCCCCATCCTGGAATTTGCTATGAAGAACAGAAACTCACAGAAATCCTCCTGCCTCTACTTCGATGGGCTTGAAGAAGCTGTGCTACCATGCCTGGTCCCTCCCCCATTTTTAAGGGAGGGAGGATCTATTTTCCTTCTGAGTTTGATGGGATGATGTGTGTTTAGAGGACAGTTGCTTGATCACTTTTTGTGGTCCTACAACTTTCTAAAGTTAACTGGACAGAGGGTACAACTAGGCAATGAAATCAAAGACCATCTCTAAGCTTTTCTCAGGCAACTGTGTCCTGGTCTAGTCCACTCTTGGAGAGAGAGCCTACAGGTCCCTCTTAACTTGATTCCATGAACCCAAGCAACTTCTTATTAATCCTGGATTGTCAACCTAGAAATAAAGGGATCAAGACAGACATGAAGTAAACGATAAATAAAATGCCTTCAAATAAGCAATCTATCACAACCCCTAAGAGAAGCCAAAAGAAACAATGACTAGAAGCATTGAAAGGAGCAGATGGAAGAAAGTCCTGGTCCTTAGTCCCTTAGGAACCCAGAGGCCCGGCCAGCTGCTTTGGTATGCTAACCCTGTCACTTTGCTGGGGCTATTTTCTGCAGGCTGTGTTGTAAATCTAGCAACTTTTCCTTAAAAGCCAAGCCTTCCAATAATCCCTTTATTGCTCAGGACCTGCCCAAAGAAAGCGAATAGCCAATGGATACTTTTCAAAGAAAGGCAGGCTAAAGCAAAATGATGGAAATTTTTTTCACCCCCCCAATATGGCTCTGCCCTCATCAGCATCTGTGAGCTTTTCAGGAATCGCACAGTCTCATGGATTGCTCATTCAGCCCATCTCAGCCATTCTTGAGCAAATTGGATATTTCTACTTTATTTTTTTATTTTTTATTTTTTTTTTTGGTTTTTCGAGACAGGGTTTCTCTGTGGCTTTGGAGCCTGTCCTGGAACTAGCTCTGTAGACCAGGCTGGTCTCAAACTCACAGAGATCCGCCTGCCTCTGCCTCCCGAGTGCTGGGATTAAAGGCGTGCGCCACCACCGCCCGGCTGGATATTTCTACTTTAAAAAACCTTATGGGTGTGGTGGCGCAGGCATTTAACCCCAGCACTGTCAACAAAAGGACTGTCAGAAGTTTGAGACCAGGCTGGGTTGTACTGTTAACAACCTACAGCAAATAGCAACTTGAAAAACAAATAAAATTAGAATAATTCATAATTTCAATGTGCAGGGACATCTATTTCTGCTAATGAGTATTATTTACCCATTCTGTCTCCTAACTATTTGTATCACTTCTATTCAACATGATAGCTACTCATTTTGTGTTTGTCAGGTTTTTTTTTTTCTCAAGTAGGAGGCAGGGGGTGATGGTTGAGACAGTCCCAGAGTCTTACTTTATAGCCCATGCTGATCTAGAATTTGATAAATAGCCCAAGCTGGCCTCAGACTCTTGACAGTCCTCTTACCTCAGATTCCTGGGTGCCAAGATTGTAGGAATTATTCCTTTTATGGAGTGGACATCTCATGTATCTCAGGCTGGCCTCAAACTTGATTTTAGACAATGATGTCCTTGGATTTCTGATCCTCTGCCTGTCTTATGAGTTCTGAGATTATAGGCATGAGCTGTAAGATTCTATTTATTTTTATTTTTTTTTGTGATAGGGCCTCACTATGTAACCCTGGCTGCCCTGAAACTCACTCTGTAGACCAGGTTGGCCTGAACTCACAGACCCACCTGCCTCTGCCTCCCCAGTCCTGGGATTAAAGAGCTGGGCCACTATACCTGGCTCAGGATTGCTGATTCAGCTTCTTGAGTGCTGGGATTACCAACATATGCTACCATGCCTCCCTTTACTAATCCCTAATTATTATATAATGTTACACACACACCACATACACACACACCATACCACACACACACACCACACCACACACGTACCACACACACGCACCACACACACACCACACCACACACACCACACACACCACACACACACACACACACACACCTTACTCTGCCAAGAAAAATAATTAAAACTTTAAAAACAGAAACAGAAAAGCAAACACCTAAGCCTAGATTGGCAAACTAGCTCATGGGCCAAATGTGTCAAGAAATATTTATTTTAGACAGGGTTTCAGTATGTAGTTCAGGTTGGCCTTGAACTCCTGTTCCTCCTGTCTCAGATTGTTTAAGTGCTGGAATTAAAGGCCCAGGACTCATCTGTTTTTGGATGAAATTGAACTAAACCTAGGTTTTATATTTTAAATGACTGGAGAAAAATCTGGAAAAAAAAAAGACCCATGAAAACAATACGAAAAGAACTTTTCAGTGAGCAGGAGTAGAGTTTTCCATGGCCGCCCAGATTATTTCTCCGTGGTCGGTGGCACTGTCGTGGCAGAGGTGAGCAGCTACAATGTGCTTTTGCTAGAGAAAGTTCGCCTCATCCCGAGCTGAGGCCTTCAGAGAATGGGCCCTTGGCTCATCTCATGGGTTTAGCCTTCACTCAGCTATGCTTGAAGGCACCTTGGCTCCCACCTTAGGGATCCCAAGGGAGCGAAGCTGCGGCTTTCTTGCTGGCTAAGCTAGAAAGAGGAGGAAAGGGGTGTTTAGGGGCAGGTGCTTCGCAAGTTGATTCTCAAATAGTTTCACTCCGTCACCTGTGAAGAAAACTGTCGGCCGCCGAAGGCAGCCCTTTGCACATTTACTTCCGCAGTCCTGCAGTTTTCCTACCGCTGGGACCGTGGCTGTCTTCGCGGGGGTGCGGTTAGTGCCGAGAGGGTGTTCCAGGGGACGCTGAGCAAACTCCTCTACGTTCAGGATCTGTTCTGAAGGGCCAGTTCTGGCTGGAGGTAGGGTGGAGGCACCACTGCCGAGATGCAGGTGAGGATTGTGGAGAAAGGGAAGCTTAAAGCAAACCTGAGTTCTGATCAGAGATAGCCACACCCCATTCCTAACCCGAACCTCACCCTAAGAAGGAGAAAATGAGGCCCAGAGACCTGGAAGAACTTGTCTGGAGTCAAGTATCTGTTTTTCAGGTCTGTGCTTTGCACACCAAACACTCAAAAAGCTAAGGGTCAGGCGGGATGGCTTGGTTAGTAAAGTGTTTGTCTCAAAAACAGAAAGGCTTGAGTTCAATCCCTAAAACCCGGGTTTAAAAAAAAAAATCCAGGCACAGCTGGGGGGAAGCAGGGTAGGGGGAGGTGAGGGTAGCACATACCATTAATCCCAGCACTTCAGAGGCAGAGGCTGGTGAATCACTATGTATTCAAAGCCAGCCTGGTCTACACGAGTTCAGGCCAGCTGAGGCTACCACAGTGAGATCAGGACTCAGACAACAAAACAACCAACAGCAAAGGTCCAGGCGCGCTAGTGCTAGTGCGTGCCAGCAATCCCAGTGCTGGGGAGGCTGAGAGAACTGATTTAAGATCTAAAATTGTAAAGCTGTTAGGAAAACAAACAAAAACATCGGTCCGAATCTTCATGACTGCAATTTGAATTTGCCATGGTTTCTTCCCTTTTCTCATTCTGCCTGTTTCCCCGTCAGTCCTGTTAATCAAAGTAACAGCATTGCATTGCCAGTGCTAGACAGGTACTCTACCACCAAGCCTCTGACTGTATCCTGGTTAGGTGTCTATCTCTGTGATAAACACCATGGCAGAAAGCAACCTGGGGAGGACAGGGTGCATCTCACCTTACATCGTAGGCCTTCACAAAGGAAGTCAAGGCTGGAGCCTGGAGTCAGGGATGGAAGCAGAGGCCATGGAGGAACTCTGCTTAGAGACAAGATGACTTGCTTGCTCCCTTGTACCACTCAAGGCCACCTGTCCAGAGTTGGCATGGCCTGCAGTGAACTGGGCCCTCTGTAGCCATCATTAGTCAAGGGAATGCCCCATATTCCATCAGACAGGCCAATCTGATGGAAGAGTTTTTTCAGTTGAAACTCCCCTTCCCCCCAAACACGAGCTTTTGTCATGTTGACAAACAAAACAACACCATCAATAAATTAAAAGCCTTCAGTTTTGCCGGGCGGTGGTGGCAGAAGCCTTTAATCCCAGCACTCAGGACTTGGGATACAGTTTGGGGGCTGGAGAGATGGCTCAGAGGTAAAGAGCACTGGCTGCTCTTCCAGAGGTCCTGAGTTCAGTTCCCAGCACCTACACGGTGACTCATGACCATCTATAGTGAGATCCTGGTGCCCTCCTCTGGCATGGAGGCATACATGTAGCCAGAGCACTGTATGAATAATAAATGAATAAAATCTTAAACTTGTAACTAAGGGAGTTAGTTTCTAGTGAGTACTCAGGAGAGTTGACTGTGTGGCTCACTCTTGTAATCCTAGCACTCAGGAGGCAGGAGGATTGCCTCGAGTCTGAGCTATGTATTAATTCTGGGCTACAGAGTCAGACTCCGTCTTGAGAAAAACTAAGCTTAAATTTTTAAAAAAGAAGTGCTCAGGAGGAAGAAACAGTAAGGATTTACGCACGGTTGGGGCGGTGCTACAGTCATGCTGGTCAGGGGTTGTTTGGAACAGTGTGACATTTTGGCTGAGGCCTGAGTATGAAGAGAGAACCTTCCACGGGTTTCCTCATTCATTCTCGTGCTTTTTGCCTCTGTGCTGGGGTCCTAGGAAACTCAGGTTGCCTCTCTCCCTTTCCTCATCTGAGAGACCCAGTAGG
Source organism: Ondatra zibethicus (assembly GCA_004026605.1). Classification (NCBI taxonomy): domain Eukaryota; kingdom Metazoa; phylum Chordata; class Mammalia; order Rodentia; family Cricetidae; genus Ondatra; species Ondatra zibethicus. The sequence goes on from PVIU01011130.1 coordinate 48,785, forward strand.
ACCTGACAGCGTTTTATAATTGAGCTGTACCTTGTAGGAACTGCTGGGCCTCTGGCACGGTGCAGATCTGTCATAGCTTTGCTCTGCTGTCACTGTGATGACCAGGGCTTTCCAGAGCTGCCAGCTTGTCAAAGATATCATGGAGGAAAGAGCTTCAGTTGGGAGAGCACTTGCCTAGCTTGTATGAAGCCCTGGCTTTTATTCTCAGCCCTGTATAAAACAGGGGCATGCATGTAATCCCAACACTCAGAAAATGGTACAGGAGGTTCAAGGTCACCCACAGCTTGCTCAATTCTTCCTGCTCCACTTCCATACCCCCACCCTAAACCTCCCCAAACTTGAGTGTGGTGGCACACACTGCCTATAATATCAGAATTTGGGAGGCTGAAGCAGGAGGATTTCCATCAGTCTAAGATCAGCCTGGGCTATTGAGAACTTCTGTCTTGGAAAGAGAGGGGAAATCAGGACCGGGAAGAATAGTGCTGGTCCCCAGACCAGCACAGGGCACATTGGAATAAGTGCAATAGGGCTGCACCTACCCTAGGGGCAGACAATGCACAGGGCACTAAGAGGTGAGAGGCATAACTGCTTACCGAGAAGTCAGTGTGTATGGAATGCCAAGAACATGGAAGATGCTAAATACAACCTAGGTCCTTTTGCCTTGTGTCTGGAGATGTCCTTCCCATTGGCCACGAATGCTTGCCAATGCAGTCGGTCTCCAAGCTGCCATAGTTGTTTATAGTTTTTCACTTTATGATGGGGTCAAAGCAATGTGCATCTGACAGAAACTGTACTTTTTTTAAATTTTGATATATTTTTCAGGTTAGCATGGTGTAATGGTTTCATGGTGCTGGGCAGCAGCAAGTTGCAGTTCCCAGACAAATTGATGGCCCATAGCTGTGGCATCCCTGACATGCAGTCAATAGCTTTAGTTCAGTGCCTGTGATGGCTGTTCTTGGTTGTCAACTTGGCTATAACTGGAATGACTATCCAGAAATGGAGGGCACACTTGTGATCCAGGTCTTGAGGTAAGAAGACAGCATGCCTTTGATCTGGACCTTGAGGCTGGAAGGCACACCTCTAGTCTTGGCCACACCTTCTGCTGGAGGCCTATATAAAGACAATGGAAGAAGGAAGGGTTTGTTCTTCGCCTGCTTGTCCTCACCTTGTCAGCACATCCATTCCTTCTTTGGGATCCCAGCAGATGAGCTGAGACACTCAGCCTCATGGGACTGGGCAGCTACTAGATTCTTGGACTTTCCGTTCATATCTAGTCATTGTTAGACTGCAGCCTGTAAGCCATTACAATAAATTCCCATATTATATATATTTATTTATATTATATAAATATATAATCATTATATATAATATATTATATAAATATATAATTCTCAAAAATCCCCAAATATATATATATGTATATATATATATATATATATATATATATATGTGTGTGTGTGTATAGAGAGAGAGACTCCTGAACCTTACCAGTAGGCCACAGCCTCATGGTGATGCATAAATTAATAGAAATGGGTTAATTTAAGATGTAAGAGCTAGCTAGGAATACGCCTAAGCTATTGCCCAAACAGTGTTGTAATTAATATAGTTTCTGTGTGATTTTTCAGGTCTGGATGGCCAGGAAATGAACAAACAGTCTCTGCCTACAGGTTGTTGGGGTTGACAACTTCCCAGAATCCCATGAACAGCAGATTTCTTGAAACCTTGGGTCTGTTTCATGGTCCTGGTTTTGTGTGTGTGTGTGTGTGTGTGTGTGTGTGTGTGTGTGTGTGCACTTGCATGTGTGTGCTTGTGTGTATGTTGGGGGGCTGTGGGTTTGTTCTTTAAACCCCATTGTAAGACCAGCACTGTCTTTACATCCCCAGGTAGTCTAAGGGTCAGATGGGATGTGATTTCTCTTCCCTTCTTCACTGCTGGAGGGCTGAGCATGAAGCTAAGCGGTAGTTCACATGTCTGGACATATGATGACCTTCCTTTAACCATCAGGAAGATGCAAAACCAAAACTCAAAGGCAATGTGCCATCATCTTCACCACAGGAGAGAACAGCCAAGCAGCATCTCTTGTGAGCTCCTTGAGGGCCCTGATTCTGATGCTGTTTGTCATACAGGGAATGATCTATCTGTGCTCACTAATCTGTCTGCTGTCTCACAGCTCCCCTCCCCTGGGGAGCAGCTGCCCTGAGGAGCTGTCCAGAACCTTGCTGCTGAATTTCATGGTAGCTAAAACCCAAGTAGTTGGAGCTTTTGCTGCACTGGATCAGAAAATCCAAATATTCTTTCTCCCCATCCCCATCTCTCCTCTCTACAGGCAAGGAAAGACAAAGCACAAACAACCTCACCCCATCCCAGGAAACAGGGTGAAACAAAGGATATGCCCTCAAACTGTAGTTATACAATTCTGGGCTCATAATTCTAGCTGTAATAACTGTAAAGACTTGTATGAGGGGATGGAAAGATGGCTCAGTGGTCAAGCAAACACCACCCTTGGAGAGTACCGAGTTCAGTTCCCAACACCCTCATCTAGAAGCTCACAATTGCCTCTAACTCTAGCCTCAGAAGACTCAGTGCCCTCTTCTGGTCCCTCTTCTGGTCCCCTCTTCTGGTCCATCCATTTGCCTGCAAATTTCAAGATGTCAGTATTGTTTTCCTCTGTGTAGTACTCCATTGTGTAAATGTACCACATTTTCCTTATCCAGTCTTTGGTCAAGGGGCATTTAGGTTGGTTCCAGGTTCTGGCTATGACAAACAATGCTTCTATGAACATAGCTGAGCACATGTCCTTGTGGTATGATTAACCATCCTTTGGATATGTACCCAAAAGTAGTATTGCTGGGTCTTGAGGTAGGTCATTTCCTAATTTTCTGAGAACTCACCATACTGATATCTGAAGAGGCTGTACCAGTTTACTCCTACCAGCAATGCAGAAGTGTTTCCTTTTCCCCACAACCTCTCCAGCATAAGTTGTCATCAGTGTTTTTGATCTTGGCCATCGTTACAGGTGTATGATGGAATCTCAGAGTTGTTTTGATTTGCATTTCTCTAATGCTAAGGATATTGCACATTTCCTTTAGTGTCTTTCAGCCATTTTAGATTCATCTGTTGAGAGTTCTCTGTTTAGGTCTGTACCCCATTTTTTATTGAATTATTTATTCTTTTGATGAGCAATTTCTTGATTTCTTCATATATTTTGGAGATCAGCCCTCTGTCCAATATGGGGTTAGTGATGACCTTTTCCCATCCTGTGGGCTTCCATTTTGTCTTGTTGACCGTGTCCTTTGCTTTACAGAAGCTTTTCAGTTTCAGGAGGTCCCATTTATTAATTGTTTCTCTCAGTGTCTGTGCTGCTGAGGTTCTATTTAGGAAGTGGTTCCCTGCGCCAATGCATTCAAGTGTACTTCCTGCTTTCTCTTCTACGAGATTCAGTGTGGCTGGCTTTATGTTGAGGTCTTTGATCCATCTGGACTTGAGCTTTGTGCATGGTGATAGATATGGATCTATTTTCATTCTCCTACATATTGATATTCAGTTATGCCAGCACCATTTGTTAAATATGCTTTCTTTTTTCCATCTGATATTTTTTTGCTTCTTTGCCAAAAATCAGGTGTTTGTAGGTGTGTGGATTGACGTCCGGATCTTTGATTCAGTTCCATTGGTCCTCCTGTCTGTTTTTATGTTAATACCAGGCTGTTTTCAGTACTGTAGCTCTGTAGTAGAGTTTGAAGTCAGGGATTGTGATGCCTCCAGAAGTTCCTTTATTGCATAGGATTGTTTTGGATATCCCAGGATTTTTGTTTTTTCATATGAAGTTGAGTATTGTTCTTTCAAGGTTTTCTGGGATTTTGAATTTTGTATTGAATCTGTAGATTGCTTTTGGTAAGATTGCCATTTTTACTATGTTAATTCTACCCTACCCAAGAACATTGGAGAGCCTTCCATTTTCTTGTGTCTTCTTCAGTTTCTTTCTTCAAAGATTTAAAGTTCTTGTCATATGGGTCTTTCACTTGTTTGGTAAGAGTTACTCCAAGATAGTTTATGTTATTTGTGGCTATTGTGAAAGGTGATGTTTCTCTGATTTCTTTCTCTTATCATCTGTGTAAAGGAGGATACTGAGTTAATCTTGTATCCTGCTACAATACTGGAGGTATTTATAAGTTGAAGAAGTTTCTTGGTAGAATTTTTGGGTCACTTATTTAAACTCTAATATCATCAAAAAGTAGTGAGGGTTTGACTTCTTTTCTGATTTGTGTTCCCTTGGTCTCCTTTGGTTGTCTTACTGCTCTAGCTAGGACCTCAGGTACTGTATTGAACAGATAAGGCGAGACTGGAAAGCCTTGTCTTGTTCCTGATCTCAGTGAAATCACTTTGAGTTTCTCTCCATTTAGTTTGATGTTGGCAGTTGGCTTACTGTATATTGCCTTTATTATGTTTAGGTATGTTCCTTATATCCCTGCTCTCTCCAAGACCTTTATCATGAAGGGATGTTGTATTTTGTAGAGGGACTTTTTAGCATCTAATGAGATGATCATGTTTTGTTTTGTTTTTCCACTTTGTTTATATGGAGGATTACATTGACAGATTTTTGTATGTTGAACCATCCTGGATCTCTGGGTTGAAGCCGACTTGATCATGGTGGATGATGGTTCTAATGTGTTCTTGGATTTGGTTTGCCAATATTTTATTGAGCAATTTTGCATCAATGTTCATGAGTAAGATTGGTCTGTAATTCTCTTTCTTAGTAATGTCTTTTTGTGGTTTGGGTATCAGGGTAATTACAGACTCAAAAAAGGAGTTTGCCAAAGTTCTTTCTGTTTCTATTGTGCGAAACAATTTGAGGAGTATTGGTATTAGTTCTCCTTTGAAAATCTTGTAAAATTCTGTGTTGAAACCATCTGGTCATGGGCTTTTTTTTTGGTTGGGAGACTTTTGATGACTGTCTCTATTTCTTTAGCAGTTATAGGTCTATTTAAATTATTTATCTGGTCTTTATTTAATTTTGGTAAGTGATATTTATCCAGAAAGTTGTCCATTTACTTTAAGTTTTCCAATTTTGTGGAGTATAGGTTTTCAAAATATGACCTGATGATTTTCTGTATTTCCTCCATGTCTATTGTTATGTCCCCCTTTTCATTTCTGATTTTGTTAATTTGGATAGTCTCTCTCTGCCTTTTGGTTAGTTTGGATAAAGGTTTGTCTATTTTATTGATTTTCTCAAAGAACCAACTCTTTGTCTCTTTGATTCTTTGTATTGTTTTCTTTGTTTCTATTTTATTGATTTCAGCTCTCAATTTGATTATTTCCTGCCATCTAGACCTCCTGGATGAGTTTGCTTCTTTTTGTTCTAGAGTTTTCAGATGTTCTGTTAACTCACTAGTGTGGTATTTTTCCAGCTTCCTTTTGTAGGCATTTAGTGCTATGAACTTGCCTCTTAACACTGCTTTCATTGTGTCCCATAAATTTGAATATGTGGTGTGGTCATTTTCATTGAATTTTAGGAAGTCTTTAATTTCTTCCTTTATTTCTTCCTTGGCCCATTGATGTTTCAGATAAGCATTATTTAATTTCCACGTGTTTGTGGGCTTTCTGGAATTAGTGTTCCTGTTGAATTCTAATTTTAAGCCATGTGATCTGATAAGATACATGGGGTTATTCCATTTTTTTTGTATTTGTTGAGGTTTGTTTTGTTACCTAATGTGTGGTCAATTTTTGAGAAGGTTCCATGAGGTGCTGAGAAGAAGGAATATTTTTCTATGTTTGGATGGAATGTTCTATAGATATCTGTTAAGTCCATTTGATTCATAACATCTGTTAGTTCCTTTATTTCTCTGCTAAGTTTCTGTCTGGCAGACTGGTCCAGTGGTGAAAATGAGATATTGAAGTCTCCCACTATTAGTGTGTAGAGTTTAATGCGTGATTTAAGCTTTAGAAGTGTTTCTTTTACATATGAGGGTGCCCTTGTATTTGGGGCATAGATGTTCAGTATTGAATTTTCTCTTGATGGATTTTTCCTGTGACTAATATGAAATATCCTTTTTTATCTCTTTTGATCGATTTTAGTTTGAAGTCTATTTTGTTAGGTATTAGGATAGCTACACCAGCTTGTTTCTTGGGTCCATTTGATTGGAAAATTTTTTCCCAACCCTTTACTATGATCTAATGTCTGCCTTTGAGGTTGAGGTGTGTTTCTTGTATGCAGCAGGACAGTTTTCATATCCAATCTGTTAGCCTGTGTCTTTTTATAGGTGATTGAATCCATTTATATTAAGGGATATTAATGACCCGAGATTGCTATCTCCTGTTATTTTAGTTTTCGTTGTTGGTGATGTCATTATGTGTCATTTTCCCTTCTTGGGATTTGCTGCTGTGAGATCATCTATTGTCTGTGTTTTTGTGGATGTAGCTAACATCCTTGGGTTGGAGTTTTCCTTCTAGTGCTTTGTGTAGGGCTGGATTTGTGGTTAGGTATTGGTTAAATATGGTCCTGTCATGGAATATCTTGTTTTGTTCGTCTATGGTAATTGAAAGTTTTGCTGTGTATAGTAGTCTGGGCTGGCATCCGTGATCCCTTAGTGTCTGCTTAATGCTTGACCAGGACTTTCTGGCTTTTGTTTTTTTCCATTGGGATGTCAGGGGTAATTCTGATAGGTCTGCCTTTATATGTTACTTGGCCTTTTCCCTTTGTAGTTCTTAATATTCTTTCTTTATTCTGTATGTTTAGTGTTTTATTTATTATGTGGCAAGGGGACTTTTTTTTTGATCCAGTCTATTTGATGTTCTGTAAGCTTCTTTTATCTTCATATGCATATTTTTCTTTAGGTTGGGAAAGTTTTCTTCTATGATTTTGTTGAATATATTTTCTGTGCTTTTAAGTTGGACTTCTTCTCCTTCTTCTATCTCTATTATTCTTAGGTTTGGTCTTTTCATGGTGTCCCATATTTCCTGGATATTTTGTGTTAAGTTTTTGTTATATTTAGTGTTTTCTTTGACTGATGAGTCTATTTCCTCTATTGTATCTTCAGTGCTTGAGAATCTCTCTTCCATCTCTTGTATTTTGCTGTTTTTGTTTGCATTTGTGGTTCCTGATCATTTTCTCATATTGTCTGTTTCCAGAATTCCCTGTGTTTGTGTTTTCTTATGTGTCTCTATTTCAGTTTCCAAGTCTTGAATTGTTTATTTCATCTGTTTGATTGATTTCTTCATTTTCTTTAAGGAATTTGTTGATTTCTTCCAATTTTTAGTTTGTCTTTTCCTCCATTTCTTTGAGAGAATTTTTTATTTCCTTTTTAAGGGCCTCAAACATTCTCCTAAAGTTCTTTTTTAGGTCATTTTCTTCTACTTCTTTTATATTGGGTGTTCAAGTTTTGCTTTTGGAAAGTCACTTGTTTTGTTGGTGTTGTGTTGCTCTTTGTGGTGTTGAGTATGTTCTTACCTTATTAACCCATATTTTTCTCTGATTGTGTAATTGGGCCTCTGTCTCTGGTAATCAATCTTCCAGTTGTCAGGGGATCCAAGACTCAGATGGTTGCTCCTTGTGGTGTAGTCAGGGCCATAGTTCCAGTCACCCCAGAGGTCACTCCGTGTTTCCAGAGGTTGCTTCGCACTCCTGGGGGGCACTCTGCAATCCTAGTGTTGCTAGGAGAGGCCCCTTGTTCCGGCTGCCTGGCTAGCTTAACCCCTGGAATAATCACACAGAAACTGTATTCATTTAAACACTGCCTGGCCCATTAGTTCTAACCTCTTTTTGGCTAATTCTTACATCTTAATTTAACCCATTTCTCTTAATCTGTGTATCACCATGAGGTCGTGGCTTACCTGGAAATATTCAGCATGTCCGATTCTGGCAGCTCCACGGCGGTTCTCTCTGACTTTTCCTGCTTTCTTCCTCCCAGAATTCAGTTGTCTTCTCTGCCTACCTAAGTTCTGCCCTATCAGGCCAAAGCAGTTTTTTTTTTAATTAACCAACGAAAGCAGCACAAATACAGAATGACCTCCTACACCATCTAGAGGTTTGTTGGGCCTGCTCCCAAAGAGGTTGCTGACTTGGGCCTGTTTTCAAGGAAGTCCCTGGCCCAGACTTGGTCCTGCAGAGGTCTTTAATTTAGGCCTGCTCCCTTGTACCTGCTCCTGTGGAGGTTTCTGGCTTGGGCCTGTTCCTGAGGATGTACCTGGCTTGGGACTGCTCTAGCAGAGGTCCCTAATTTGGGCCTGGTCGTGAAGAGTTCTCTGTCTTGGGCCTGCCCCTTGGTGATCACTCACTCATATCTGTTCCTGCAGAGATTGCTTGCAAGGTCCTGCTCTGGCAGAGGTCGCTAGCTCCGGCCTGCTCCCTCAGAGGTCCCTGACTTGGGTCTGATCCTGTAGAGAGGTCTCTGGCCTCAGCCTGCTTTCTTAGCAGTTGCTCCCTTATACCTGCTCCCATGGAGGTCAAGAAATGTAGTAACTCACAGTCCTCTACGTGTGCTGGGAACCAAAACTGAATCCAGCAGCCAAGAACTGATTCTATAATCAATGATGGCTAAACAAAATGTGGACTCTCCACACAATGGAATATTACTCAGGAATGAAGAGAATCTTCTTGAACTGAAAGTTCCTGACAGAACAAAAAAGCCTAACAATGTTAGTGTGACTTGAGTGAGCATGAAGAAGATTCAGAACCACTTACTGTCTTCCAGGGCTCATGTGGTTGGCAGACCCTGGACAGCTCTGAGGAAATAGCTCAAAGAAGTGGGCAGCGATTTTTTTTATCCCAGAGAAGAAGCGAAACACTTGATACCAGCAATGTGACCCTGACAATCCTTGATTCTGTCAAAGCCTTCCTGAAGACACAGCATTTCTCAACAGCTTTGGTTTCAGAAAGTGGGAATGTGAAAGGAAAAGCCCTTGCTGGTTCAGAACCTGCTTGTATAACTCCATCACAGGACACACCACAAACAATATTGAATGAGGTAATCCGGACCCAGAAAGACAAATAAAATATGTACTCACTCATAAGTGTCTTTTAGACATAAAGCAAAGAAAAACCAGCCTACAACTCACAATCCCAGAGAACCTAGACAACAAAGAGGACCCTAAGAGAGACATACATGGATCTAATCTATATGGGAAGTAAAAAAAGATAAGATCTCCTGAGTAACTTGGGAGTGTGGGGATCATGGGGGAGGGTAGAAGGGGAGAAAGGAAGAAGGGAGGGGAGTGGAGGAAAAATATGTAGCTCAATAAATACAATTAGAAAAAGAATTTGTCATGTGGAATGGAATGGCTGACAGGCAGGCAACTCTGAATGAGGTTAGCCAATATTGTATTACTGTAATCATTGGAGTTATAATCTATATTCCTTGGGAATCAGATGACCTTGAGACGAGTGCTTGAGTGCTTTCTTTGTAGATGTTGGCATTCAGATTCTCTAGCTAATAACTGTGGAGGGGAACTGGAATTCCATCCCCTTGGGAATACTGGGCCCAGTGCAGAACATACTCTCCAGTCAGCCCATTAAGGAGCATGGGAGGACTTCAGCTACTAGCCATAGCTTAAGAGCTATTGCTGGCCAACTGAACCTCAGCACTTCTGCCTCATCCTTCAGACTGAGCAGTTTCAAATATCTTACCTTGGAATCACATGTGAAGAATGAGAATCAGAGGTTAGGTGCATCAGTGAGATCACTAGAACCATATATAGGCCAAGAGATTCAGGCTTTACAAAAGATAGTAGTAAAAACATTTGAAATGATTGAGGAAATTATCAGAGCCAATGAACAGGGAGAGAAGCTACAAGGACAGGATCTAACACTGCTGAAGAAATAGAAACAGTCATCAAAAGTCTCCCAACCAAAAAAAGCCCAGGACCAAATGGTTTCAGCTCAGAATTCTACAAGGCTTTCAAAGAGGAACTAATACCAATACTCCTCAAATTATTCCACACAATAGAAACAGAGGGAACATTGCCAAACTCTTTTTATGAGGCTACAATTACCCTGATACCTAAACTACAGAAAGACAATACTAAGAAAGAGAATTACGGACCAATCTCACTCATGAACATTGATGCAAAAATACTAAATAAAATACTAGCAAATCGAATCCAAGAACACATCAGAACCATCATCCACCATGACCAAGTCAGCTTCACCCCACAGATGCAGGGATGGTTCAACATATGAAAATCTGTCCCAGAGAACTTAGACAGCAATGCGGACACTAAGAGAGACTTACATAGATCTATTCTACATGGCAAGTAGAAAGTAGAAAAAGATAATATCTCCTGAATAAATTGGGAGCATGGGGACCTTGGTGGAGGATTGAAGGGGGGAGGGGAGAGGCAGGGAGGGTAGCAAAGAAAAATGTAGAGCTCAATAAATATCAATAAAATAAAAAAAAAATAAAAAAGACTGAAATAGTCCTAGGGAATTAACAGCTGAAACTGAGAAAGAATTAACTGTGGTTGAAGAAAAATTATAAGAGTCACATGTAGATTGGGTGAATCCAAATCTTAATTGCATTTAAGTCATATTGTCTTCCAGAATTTCCTCTGCAGGAATTTTAATGCAGAGGGAAGATATTATTTTTGAATGGATCTTTTCCCCACATAATCAAGTAAAAAATTAAAAACTTACGTGGAAAAGGTCTCTGAATTAATTATAAAAGGAAAATTGAGTCTTTGTCAACTAGCAGGTATAGCCCCAGAAGAGATTATAGTGCCTTTTACCACTGATAAAATTTAAAAAATTATGGGAAGACAGTGAACCCTGCAAAGAGCTTGTGATAATTTTTAAGGAGAGATTAATAGCAATTATCCCAAAAGTTATTGAATTAACCTTATAAAGGGAACTACTTAGGTCCTTCCCTGAATTGTACATGACATACCAATAAGTGGACCCTGTACATTCTATACTGATACAAACAAATCAGGAACGGTAGATTACAAATCAGAAGACTTAAGAAAGGTGGAACACAACCCTTATAATTCTGTCCAAAAGGCAGAATTATATGCTATTCTTATGGTACTAAGGGATTTTAAAGAACCTCTCAATATAGTTACTGATTCACAATATGCAGAAAAATCTGTCTTGCATATTGAACCCATTGAATTTATACCAGATGATACAGAATTGATTTCATTATTCATATACATTCAAGATATAATCAGGAATAGGCTTTGTCCCATATACATAACACACATCTGATCCAACATGGGTCTCCCAGGTTCTCTAGCACAAGGTAATCTTCAACCACTTCAAAGAACTGTAGAATATTGCATTTAAATAACTTAGGGTTCTGTTGACATGAGACATGAATGCTCCTGGTAGCACTGATCTATTTCCTGAGAAAATGTTGAACACCGAAGACACTCCACTTGGAGCTTGTTTTCTTCTTGGCAAAACTGGCCTTTGGGCAAGGAACTGACATGCTTGATCACTGACAAAATACATGGTGTCTGGACAGGACAAGCAGGATATAAGAAAAAAGACTGTCAAATCTTGCTAAGACAGGGTAAGATAGTTTTGAAATTTTCCTGCCTCTGAAAATGGTCTGTTAGTTACTCTAGGCCTTAGCCAATGTTGGTTGCTCCAACATTGCAAATGAGACTTTGGGTGATTGTCTAGGTAGCTAGTTGTCTCTGTCATTTATTGTACATTTTGGATGTTGCTTGATTGCACTTCCTGTTTAGTCAAGTAATATTATTTCCCTTCTCAGGTCTTCAATGGGTTTGAAGACTAGATAGTTGTAGCTACTTTCCTCTCATGAGTTGGTCAAGTTACTAATACAAGACTTAGACTCCTTAGGATAGGATAATTATTGAAACATTTAGCATATGTTTCTTGCTTGATATTGTTTATGCTGGTTGTAATTCTAATTTTTATACTTTATATTTGTTCTTAATATATATAGTTTTTGTATTATGCTTAGAATTTTCTTATTTAGACAAAAGGGGGAGGTACTGTGGGAATTCCTCCAGCCAATAGTCTTTAAGATACCAGTCCACTTGGGCATGATCTCTTATACTATAAATGCAGCCGTAAAGCTTGCACGTGCTTTTTCTCTTCCAGCTGCTGGATTTGGTTCCTGTTCCCTGTTCATGCAGAGGACTGTGATCTATAAGTCTAACCCTAAATAAATAACCCTTTATTATACTCAGTTCTGAGCTAGTGTGGGGTGACTTTATGGCACCCATCTTCACCTGTGAGTGTGTGCACATGTGAGGATATATGTGTGTGATCGCATGTATAGCTCAGAGACTGATGTTGAAAGTCTTCCTTATTCATTCCTTACCTTAATCTTTGAAACAGGGTCTCTCTCTCTCTCTCTCTCTCTCTGTCTGCTTGTAGTTCAGGATGTAGCTCTTAGCTACTTCTTCAGGACCAGGCCTGCCTCTCTGCTGCTAAGCTCCTCACCATGATGGTCAAGGACTAATTCTCTGGAATTGTAAGCAAGCTTTCATTTATAAGTAGCCTTGGTCATGATGTCTCTTCACAGTAATAGAAAAATAACTAAGCCACAGCCCTTTTCACTGAACCTGGAGCAGACTGATCTGGCCATTCGATCTGGCCATCAAGCCCATGGGTCTATCTCCATTTTCCTAAGCACGGGAGTTATAGGCATATATACCATCACACTGGGCTTTTGTATAGATGTTGCATATTTGAACTCATGTCATCAGGCTTGGCATCAAGCATCTTTGCCAACTGAATCATCTTGCCAGTCCCAGGGTAAGTTTTGAGCAACACAATGCCTATGTCTTGGGGATACTTTGGATATCACTACTGCAGTGGTTTGAAAGAAAATGGCCTGCATAGGGAGAAGCACTATTAGGAGGTGTGGACTTGTTGGAGTAGGTGTGGCCTTGTTGGAGGAAGAGTGGCGCTATGGGGGTGGACTTTGAGGTCTTCTTTGCTCAAGTTATGCCCATCGTGGCACACAGTCTTCTGCTGCCTGCAGATCAAGATGTAGGACTCTCAGCTCCTTCTCCAGCACCATGTCTGCCTGCATGCCACCATGCCCCACCATGATGATAATGAACTAAACCTCTGAAAGTGAAAGCAATTCACCCCAATTAAACGTTTTCCTTTATAGGAGTTGCTGTGGTCATGGTGTCTCTTCACAGCAATGAAACCCTAGCTAAGACAGCTACTATGATGTGGGGGAAGGGAGGCCCTCTACTTCCTTTAGGTGAAGACACTAGTGATAGGTGATAGTTCTGTGCACAGGACTTGAAAGACCTCCAGATTGGGGAGAGTCTCACTCAAGTCTAGGGATAACATGATCCCCCAGGAACTCACGAGAGACCATCCTTGCTGCAATCACACGAGGTTTATTGACAAGTACCAGCACTTGGGTTGAGACTCATAGCCCACCTAGGGGAGGAGTTCAACCCCGAGTAACTGGGAGAAGGGGTTTTTTAGGGAAGAAACCACAACCCAGTAATCCAAAGGGGGTGGGGAGGGCGTCATTGGAAAATTCCGAAAATACCAGTGATCATCACAAGGGGGTAACTCCCTGTTTTTCAAGATTATTCTCAAGATTATAATCTAACTTTATTTTCAGCTAGTTCCTGAACAGAGTCACTGACCCAGCTAACCTAGATTTTTTTTTTTTGGCTCTTCTCTTTGTGCTAGAGAGGTCTGGATTTATCCGGGTCTTTCAGACTCCTCCACAGCGTTCCAGCATGATCTGGAGAAACCCACCTTGTCACACCGCTCTAGTTTGACAAGTAAATTCTCGAAGGTCCAAGTCACCAGTACATGATCAGCAGACTCTCCTTGGCCAAGCTTTAACTTCCCTGAGCCTCAGTTTTTTTCAGCACAGGATGGGGTAAGAATCATAGCACTTATTCCATAGGGCTGTGTTGAGGTTTTAAAGACTTTTGAACGAAGCATCTAATCCAGGGATAGAAGCACTGGGACTGGTGAACACGCCCCAGAGCAAGCCCCATCTTGTAGTTATTCCGAACTCCTTCCTATATGGGTGCCCTCCCCCTGGAACAGCCAGGTGTGTGTTGCCATAGAAACCTTTCAGTGATAATGCTCTTAACTTGGCTGATTTTTTTTCTCCCCAAAATAACCACCTCTTCAATCAAGTAATGCTTAGGCAAAGCAGTTAGATAAGTGAGATTGTTTTACCATCATTAACTTTTGGGTGAGACACCTACTTGGGGAATTTCCATCACCTAGAAATAAATAGGCAGTTAACAGAACAGAAACGGTGGGTAATGATGGTGATCGTCTTAGGTACCTTTCTACTGTATGACAAGACACCATGACCAAGGTAACTCAGAAAAGAAAGCACTTCATTGGAGGCTTTCTGAGGGTTACAAGTCCATGACATTCATGGCATCAGGCAGGCAGGCATGCTGGGTTCACAAGTACAAGGTAGAAAGGGAGGCTGCGGGGGAGAGGAAAGGGGAGAGAGAGATATTGGGCCTGGTATGAGCTTTTGAAACCACAAAGCCTATACCCAGTGGCATGCGTCTTCTAATAAGGCCACACCTAATCCTTCCTAAACAGTCCACCTACTGGGGATCAAGCATTCAAACACATGAGTCAATGGTGGCCATTCTGATTCAAAGCACCAGGACTAAGGTGGTGTTGATGATGGGGCTCAGTGTTATAGTAATGCTGATGATGGTCATGATGGTGCTGCTGCCACCGGTGTAAGCCCTTCTGCTGCACATCACATGATAGATACTGAGCTTACTACCAAATGCAACCTTGACAAGAAGTGGTAGAGGTTAGGACACTGAGATCAGGGTGATGTGTGTTGGCATGGGCTTGAGTTTGCATGCCAGGTGCCATTACCTACCAAGCTCTTCCACTTCCCAGGAAACCCCAGAGGAAAAAGACACGGGAAGAAAGCTTGCTTTGTCTTTGGCCCTAGCAACCAAGCCATTGATTAGAGAGTCTTTTCCAGGTCACCTCTGAAGCCACAAATCCTACCATCTGCCTGTGAGAAATGGCTCTTTCCTGGGTGAGGCCTGCAGCTCCAAATAAAATCCTTGGTTGTTTCCTGTATTCCAAGGAAGTAAGGAAAAGGCTGGAACCCCATCTTGTGCCTGTCCCTTCTATTCATCCTAGGACAAGTGGCACACCAGGTGTCCTGCCCACATGGCCTCTGATCTCTTGCAGACCTACAGTAGTTGTCACAGGCAACTGGAATGAGAAAGACACTGAACTTTCACTTTCAATATGACGGACCTGGGTTGCTGCTTCTGAGTCCATGGCCTTGGTCAGCCTGTGTAAGCCTCTGAGCCTTGACTTACCGGCATTTAAAATGGGTGCAGAGTCTGGGGATGTAGCTTACAGGTAGTGTGTATGTATAAAGCCCTGAGTGCCATCCCAGCAGTGCCAGAAAAGAAAATGGGTAGAGTCAAATTAGCAGATAACTGTGACCAATGGTTGGTAAATGCTTAAGACTTGTGGGTGTGATCTGAATTAGGGTACAAGAGTAGCTGGTGCTCAGAACTAGCCTTGGACAACTGTATGACATAGATCACGACAGGGTCCCTGGGGACTCACTTTGGAGTGGTTGTCAAGGCCAAAAACTCCAGAGGCCTTTCAGATGCTGCCCTCTCATTCATTCATGAAGCTTGGCTGCCACCTCGTGGCGAGAACTGTTACAGATGCCAGTGGGATCACTAGATGAGGGAGATGTTCTCCAGCCTTGGATCATAAGGGGGGGGGCACATCTCTGGGAGTCTTTTCCTGGTGATCTCGAAATTGGGACCAGAAACAGAGTCCAGCATTAGGACTACAGCTGTGTCTGCAGAGGGCTCGTCGGGCACCAAGAAGCCCTGGCTTCAGTCCCTAGTACCACATAAACTAGAAGCGGTGTTGGGTCTATAATCCTAGCACACAGGAGGTAGAGGCAGGTGGATTGTAGGTTTAGGTCAGCTATCTAGTGAGTTTGAGGCCAGCTTGAGCTAAAAAACTGAAAGGAACACATATCAAAGTCGTGTTTACTTTACCAATGAAGGACTAGACAGGAAAACATGTTTACTAAGAGAAATGGAAACCCCAGGGTGGGGGTGGAAGATGAAATATGATTTCTATGAGACATAAACCCCGTAATTGTCCTACAGGGGGCATAAACATGGTTTCCATGGGGATTATCACCCCATGCAGGAAAACATCTTGTGGCTTTAGTTTTATGGTGCTGTAAACACATTCTAGTCAATGACGTTTAGAAACACTCTGATCAAGGTTTTGGTCTAAGGTCACCTTGCTCCTCACTTCTGGGAATTGAGTCGCTCTTCTCTATGCTTCCTGGCATTATGGTTGGACAGTTGCTCAATTTACTATGAGGTCCTGTCTCCACGGACCTGTTGTTAATTGAAACAATGTCAATGGAAAGCACTTAGGACAACCTAATTTGCCCAGTCTCCTAACAGTGTAGCAAAACATCAGTAGCCCCATCTTGAAGCTGAAGTGTAGTCCCATGTTAGGGACTACATGCAGGCAGAGCTTTCCTGTCTCTACTCCCCAGTACCAAATAACTGACTCAGATGCTGAATATGAATGACAAATGCTCAGTCAATAGCTCAGGCTTATTACTAGCTAACTCTTACATTTAAATGAACCTATGTCTATTAATCTATGTATTGCCACATGGCTCATGGCTTTACCTGTCCCCTAGTGTGTCTTTCTTCTTGGGCAGCTGGCTGACCTCTGCCCTAACTCCACCCTCCTTCTTCCCATCATTCTCAGTTTGACTCCCCCCCAACTTCTTGCCTAGCAACCAGCCTGTCAGCTTTTTATTAACCAATGAGAGTAATACATAGTCACAGTATACAGAAGGATTATTCCAGAGCAACTATATGCACTTGTGTCAGAGGCCTGTTGGGTGTAGCTCCTCAGTGAGATGTGGAAGCGCCCTTCCTCATGTTTATGTGGTTCCTAGTAAAATACTCAGCAGACACAAATGATCTGATAGACACAGCATCAGGATGGGAAGTGAATGCAAAAGCCAGGGCCTCTCTGTCTCAGGCTGGCTTTGAACTCCCTCAGCGATGAAGGAGGAGACTCACTGTTGACTCATTCTATGTACTTTGGGACTCAGCATGTTGTTGAGTACAGGATCTTGCAGCCTCAAGCCCACCTGAGAACTGGTTTTCCAACATCTTTCTAGACTCTTTGGGTCAAAATTGTTTTGGCTACAGAGCCAAAAGAATGGTTGGTTAGACCCACTTGTCTTGGAACTTGTCACTTGGTAGAAGTTCGCTTTTGGAGTGTGTGTACTAAGTTTATTTGTAGCTTCTTATTTTTCCCTCTCCAAAACAGGGTTTCCCTGTATAGCCCTGGCTGTTCTGGAACTCACTATATAGTTCACTCAGAGATCTTTCTGCCCCTATCTTCCAATATTTTATCGTTTTAATCAGAAAACAAAACAAAGTAAACAAACAAACAAACAACTTGGGAGGTTGGAATGGTGGCTCGGCAGTTAAGAGCACTGATTGTTCTTCTCGAAGACTCAGGATCAATTCCTAGCACCCACGGGGTGTTTCAGAACTGTCTGTGAGTCCAGTTCCACGGCATGGGATGTTCTACTATCTTTGTGGGCTCTGCATGCACATGGTGCTTAGACATATATGCAGCAAAAACACTCAGACACATTAAAATGAAACCACCTCAGAAACAACATCCACTGGCTACAACAAAATATGTGCACACAACACGAGCCCTAACATTTTACAGTTCTCCCTCCCTGGGATTAATGATGTGTAGCAGTGTGGTGTGTAAGTTGTGTAATGCAGGTCACTCTCAGCTATGTAGTGAGTTTGAGGTCATCTTGAGCTAAGACTCTGAGAGGGAACACATATCAAAGCTGGACTTACTTTACCAATGAAGGACTAGACAGGAAAACATGTTTACTAAGGGATATGTTAATCAGTCACCATGTCTCCATTACATCATGTGGGTAAGTTACTTGGAGTGTTGGATAGCCTGGCAGTAAATATTCAGACTCTGGAACTCTATGTCCTGGGTTC
>PVIU01011131.1:0-66309 GCA_004026605.1 Ondatra zibethicus
TTTTTTTTTTATTCTTTTGACTCTTTGGCTCTTTGTGAGGGCCTGCCACCCAGCTCCCAAATAAATCACACTGATTCTTACTCTTTCTTATGAATGCCTGGACTTAGCTTGGCTTCTTCCCAGCCAGCTTTTACTCACTCAGATTATTCTGTCTGTCTTTTTACATTTTCTAACTTCTCCTTCTAGACTCTGCAAAGCGTTAAGTACTTCCCTTATCTCTGGCATCTATTCTAGTGTTTTACACACTCATTAGAAAGAGGAATTTACACACCCACTCTTCTGTGCCAGACACCATTCCCAGGTGCACTGCATCATCTCCTTCATCAAACACCTTCATACTGTCACCATATTGCATGAAAAACAGACAGTTACTGGACAAGCAACACCTGCTGGAGTGGCACCACTTTCGGCTTCACTTTTCACCAGGAGCCTCAAGTCATGTAGTCCCTGAGTAAGATGGTTGCCAGGGATGGTGGCCTTAGCAACGCAGAGCTTAAGACTCCAACTTCATCATATCAGGAGGCAACTGCCCTTCTAAATGCCACAACACTGATTTGATCTATTTATTTTTATTTTTGCTTTTAAATTAAGGGATCTATCAAAGAGGAAAGGGTGGAAGAGGGAATAGCCCCTAGGGAATAATTACTGATTACAGTAAAGCGGGTTTTTCCTGGATTTTTCCAGAACTAAAGAGGAAACAGCTGCCCCCATTGCTCACCTCAGGAAAAATACCTGGATGAACAAGTGCCTGGGTACCTTTGATTGGTTTTTCAGTGTTGCATTACCCATATTAACCTGTGTTGTATAGTCAGGTATGCAGAACAGACACACATCTCTCCCTTTTCTACACACCCCATTCTTGAAATGAACGAGAAGTCCACCCTGCCTCTGGTTAGAGGACAGTGCCAAGGGTCCAGACTAACAGGAAGGAAAGGGTGGGAACCACAGGCTTGGCAGGATAAGGATATTTGGAGAATGAACTTAGGACACTGAAATATTATTATTTTCAAAAAGCTCTCTGAGTCTGATTCATGTTCATCTTCATCGTAAACCTTCCCAGAAAAGAACTGTGGAGTTTTTGTTGTTATTTTGGTCTGTCTTTGCTTTGTTTTAGAGTTTTTTGTTGTTTTTTTTTAAGCCAGAACCTCAGGCTAGCCTCAAACTTGCTATATAGCCAATGATAGCTAGTCATCCTGTCCCAATCTCCTGATGGCTGGATTATAGGCCTGTCCAAACATGCCCAGGCAGTATTGAATTTTTGACACCTATCTTTAGCTATTACAAGGCTACAAGGATGTGATCAGAGCTACCTCCTCCATCACTACATCTCCAGCTACCAAGCTGTGACTCCTTCCCTGAGTGCCCCCTCTCAGATGACACTCACACTATTAGGGTACAAGCACAGTACAAGTCAGGGTCTGATGAATTCTCAGGCACCTGCTGATGCTCAAGACTCAGGATTGGTACATAAAGTCTCCCTTAGACTCTGCGAAGTGACACCATGAGAGACACAGAGGAAACTGATCCCAAAAGCTTGTCTTGGGAACTCTTCATTTGATTTTCAACCATTTCTTGGGCACCAAGTATATGGCCATGTACTGTTCATGGCTCTTTGTGCTCAGCAATAAAGAACAAACAAAAGATCCTTTCCCTTGGAGTGCTCACTACAAAGCAAAGAAATTAATAACAGACAATAAATGAAAACAAAACAAACAACCTAAATAGTATTTTATGTATTAATTTTGTTTTCAATTTTATTCTTTCACTATTTCAAGCACACATATAATATTTTTGTCACCTTTCTCTCATAATCTTCTCTTATCCCCTCTACTGAATCCCTTCTAGCATGTCTTCCTCTTACATACATGTCTTTTACTTTGGAGTGCTACTACATTTAATTACATTTCCTTGCATGACCAGAGGTAAGAGATTATTTACTTGAGCTAGGGCAACTTGCCACTGACTACACAACCAGGAAATACAATTTCTGTTACCCTTACAACCAATAACTGCCTATAGCTCCCAAGGAGGAGTGAGGCTGTTTGAGCCCACCCCCGCCAATGACGGAATGTTGATGGGTCCAGTCTTGTGCAGGCAGCAATAGGTGAGTGTTGACTGAGGTTTCTGTCCCACCCGGTTCCCGCCAAAGAAACACACAGAGGTCTACATTAAGTATAAATTTATTGGCCCATTAGCTAAGGCTTTTATTAACTCTAAAAACTTATATTAGCCCATAATTCTTGTTTGTGTTAGCCACATGGCTTGGTACCTTTCTCAGCGAGGCAGTCACATCTTGCTTGCTGTGTCTGGCTTCCTCTGTGTCTGGGTGATGACTGCAGACTGACCTTTCTTATCCCAGAATTCTCCTGTTCTGGTTGCCTCTACTTCTTGCCTGGCTACTGGCCAATCATAATTTTATTAAAAATAATTCAAGTGACAGGATAAAAGATCATTGTCCCACAGCACTTTCCCCCCTTTAAAAAAAAAGAACTCTGAATCTAAAATCCTTTGTTTAGCTTTCTTCCTGACCATTATCCATACAAATTGTAACCAACACTCTAAACAAAGAAAAATATCCATAGTCCATTTTTTGGGAATGTGGGCATGGTTTTCTAGGTTACTTCCTTCTGATTGGGGGTGCTGATAATCTTATGGGGACCCAAAGAAAATTTAGAATTATGATCAAGTTGTGACTGGAGTATCCTGTGAGGCTTGATCATCTCAGGCAGCAGTCTTGAATCTGTTCTGGATGTAGAACTCAGACATCTGGGCCATTTGCTCCTATCAGAGATTCTTCAAGGGATTCTGCTTGATCAAACCTGATTTTTCTTAGCCCAGAATGAATCAACAGCTTCTCATTTCCTGTGTAAACAAAAACAAAACCTTTTCTCCAAAGTAACATATTTTTTGACTTAAATCTTAAAGCATATTTAATATATATATATGAATAATCAGCAGCATTTATAATCAAATGTCTTCTAGCAGCTTTTGCTCCTTCCTCAGCCATCAAACAATTTAACAATAAGAAAATAACAAACAGTATCCAAACTCTATGTGTATTTTTCATCTTTATGTGGATTTGTTTTAACTTCTAATTTTTTTTTATTTTTGGCTTTTTGAAACAGGGTTTCTCTGTGTATCTTTGACTGTCCTGGAATTCAACACTGTAGACCAAGTTGTCCTTGAACTCACAGAGATCTGCCTGCCTCTGCCTCCCAAGTGTTGGGATTAAAGGTGTGTGCCATCACACCCAACTACTCTCTTTCTCTTTTTTTTTATTTTAAGTACTTTATCCATTTTTACCTCTCTCAAGCCTACATTATATTTTTAAACACACTGTAAACCATTTAGAGGTTTTCTTCATCTGAATCTATCTTGACTATGATGGGGAAACTCTGTCAACCATTCACATCTAGTTAAGGCGTGGCTACCTGGAGCCCTGGAAGAAAAACTGGGATGACCCAGGTGTGCATTCTCTCTGCGCGGCTCCCGCCAGACAGATAGGAAGTCGGACCTCCCACTCTTGTAGCGTGAGTTTCCCCTTATAACCATTAAAAATATAATTGTTACCCTTGAGCCGGCCTGGTTATTTATCGTGCCAACCTAATTTGCGACACCTGGTGCCCAACATGAAGCTTCTAGAGCCTCTGGCAGCTCTGGCCAGCTGCGGCCATGCTGCGTTCATTTGGGCGTCGACTGCACTCACGCTGAAGCTCAGGCAGTGCTGGCAGAGAGACCCTGGAGGCCGAGGCAGATACTGTGCACTCCCCCCTTGACTTCCCTCAGCCACTCATGCGACCCCACCACCCAGCGCATGCACCCAACCCAGCTCTGCCACCGCCTGAGCTGGAGATCTGTCTAGTGTGGCTATTAAACATTCAGCCAAAGACATTCACAGAGCACATGGTCTGTGATTTATACTAAAAAAAAAAAACAAAAAACCAACTTCTTGATTTGAGTATATTTTTCAATATTTTACTGAAATTCAGCATCTAAAACCAAGCACGTGGATTTGGGTGCACCCCAACACCTACTGGCAAGCAACAGTTATTGTACCTACTCCAACTGATTAAACTACAGGTAAGATTTATTATTTTAAATACAATTAATACATTACTGATTTTAAAAGGGCAATATGTCAGACAATCTAACCATCCAAGGTTTCCACAGCCTTTTCACTTACATCATGTGTGAGGTCTTACAAGACGCATATGACATCCCTCCTACATTGCTATTTCTAGGGTTCACCTTTTTCTTGTACTCTGTATTTTTTTCTTAAAAATATGGTTTGACAATAGGAAAATGATGCAGTCTTTACAGACTGAATCTAGGCTTATTAAAAAAGAAGTTGAAAATCTAAGGAAGTACACAGCCATCTTAACTAACAATTTTCAATTGGCTGAAGTACTTTTAAACACGATACAGACTGACACCAAACTTTTCAAAAAAGAGATTGCACATCTCTTTGAAAAAAAAAAAAGAGGGATAATTGGATGATGGGATAATAGATTGGTATTTGTGAGTTATTGTTTTTAGACAATTATATTGGTATAGATTCTTGTATATTGATACAAAGTTAAATTATATTAAATATTGTATGCATGTATGCTTCTACCTCAGTTTAAAACATTGTTTATATATTGATATATATATTTACCATATTGCAGTGTACATTTCTACCTCTAATCAAGATACTTATACATTAGTTGCATTTGGAGGTCATTGCCTTCATTTATTGCACAGTTGTTTATTGTCTTAGTCTTTAAGTTAGATAGGTATTGAGAATTCTAGATCAATAGTCACCTATGTTTGTCATATTTATAATTCGACTAATCAGGTTCTTTAGATACATAGAGATTATATTCCGTATAAATAGATAATCTTCAACTTCTTCAAAGAGCTGTAGAAAATGGCATTTAATCTAACTTAGAGTTCCATTGTAGTGAGACACAATCACTCTTGGCAACACTGATCTATTCCTGAGAGAATATTGAACATCAAAGACACTCCACCTGGAGCTTTTCTTCTTGGCAGAACTGGCCTTTGGGCAAAGAAATGCCCATACCTCAACCACTGACAGAGATACATAGTATCCTTAAATGGATAAAACAGGACTGTCATATCCTGCCAAGACAGGGTAAGATAGTTTTGAAAAGTTTCTTGCCTTTAAAAATGGTATGTCAGTTACATTAGGCCTTAGCCAAAGTTGGTTGCTTCAACATTGCAAATGAGACTTTGGGTGATTGCCCAGGTAGCCAGTATCTCTGTCATTTGTTGCACATTTTGGAAGTTGCTCAACTGCACTTCCTCTTTACTCAAGTAATATTGTTTCCCTTATCAGATCTTTGATGGAGTTAAAAATTAGATAATTGTAGTTACCTTCCTCATGATTTAGCCAAGCTTAATTTCAACGCAATATTTAGACTACTTGAAATAAAATGTTTATTAAAACTTTTGTTATGCGTTCCTTGCTTAATATTGTTTGTTGTTTGTAATTTTATATTGGTATCTGGTCCTATTGTATATAGTTGTATTGGGTTTGGATCAATCTTGTTTAGACAAAAGAGGGAGACGATGAGGAAACTCTGCCAACCAATCACATCTAGTTAAGATATGGCTACCTGGAGCCCAGTAAGAAAAACTGGGAGGACCCAGGTGTGCACTCTCTCTGCATGACTCCCGCCGGACAGATAGGAAGTCAGACCTCCCACTCTTGTAGCGTGAGTTCCCCCTTATAACCATTAAAAATATAATTGTTACCCTTGAGCTGGCCTGGTTATTTATCGTGCCGACCTAATTCGCGACATGACTATATATCTCTCTTTTTCTGACCACATGAGTCTTTAATTTGATAAGTGATATGGCTAGGACTAAAGCTGTGGCTTTGACAGTTGGATCCACCACATTCCTTAGCTTTCTGAGAGTCTAGCATCATGGCAGAGGTACTAGTGGGAGCCATGTTTATTGCCAAAGCTCTATAGCGTTTCAAAGTCCCTGATTAAAAAAACACTGTGCATGTAGTTAGGGGTTATGCTGGTTAAGTAAAGTAACAGTTGCATGTTTTTCTCCAAGATCCATGACTAGCCCTGGATAGTTGGCTAGGTTCCCAGGACTGGGCATGATTTCCCTATTGTTGAGAGGGTCTTAAGTCCCATTAGAGAGCTATAGGTTACAACTAAGGTATTCATACCACTATTGCACCATTAGTGTTATTGTACCATACTGCTCGTTGTTATGGTTCATAGGCATCATAGCTGGGTAGGACTATTTGTTGCTTCCCTCTTTTGGAAGCTTGCATGATACTTTCTTGTACCATGGAAACTTGTCCTCAGGGAGGAGGCATTCTGGCCACTTCTAGCTCAGGGTCTTCTGGGCCCTGTTTCTGAAGTTCACAATGTCTTCAGCAATAGGAACTTCTTCCCTTCCACTTGTGGGGGAAAACAAGGATGATAGCAATGACTTATAAAGTTTTGGGGGAGTCTCTTGAAACAACACTGTATCTGTTGTGACATCTCTTTTTGTTTCTAATTTTAATTAGAATCATCTCTCCTTCCTTTTTAGGCTGACTAAATGTTTGTTGATTTTGCTTATCTTTTCAGAGAACCAGCTCTTCATCTTCTTAATTTTTTTTCTTTCTCACTCATTAATTTCTGCCTCGATGTTATTTCTTTAAATTTGTTACTGTTGAGATTATCAAGTTCTTGTTTTCCCAAGGCTGTAAGGCTTTAGAGAGAGAAGAAAAAGTAAAGCAAGCAAGAGGTATTCAAAGTTCACACTGGAGGTCAAGTTCATACTGGATATCATGTCAACAACATCAAACATGTCAACAACATCAAACAATGACTCATGTGGAGAGTGTGCAATAAATATCCAGACCAAATAAGGACATTTTTCACTATATCAATATATGTCATAATTAAGACATTAAACTCAACTTCAGCTTAACAGTCAGTTGAAATTTCCCAGTTCTTGCATTTAACAGTTTTTGCTGAAAATAGTATCACACTAAATGAAGTAGTCATTATAACTAGAAACCAGTGAAATCTATTGCAATTCTTAGTGAGCTTTCCCTAATGATCCCAGTGAAAAGTGGAAGAGGATGATAGCGAGCATGCAACTCTTGACATTTGAGCATCTATTGAAAGAATTTCTTGAGTGTGTCTTTTACTTTCTTCCCAGACTTTAAGGATAAACATTGTCAAGACAATTTCTCCACTTTCTCCATTTCTCCATTCTGTGATACAGGTTTCTAGAAGTGGTTGACAAGTTCAGGACCACAGAAGGCCACAGAATCATGACTGACACACAGTGATCATTTCCTCTCCTCTAGAGTTCATGCCAAGGCTGTTGGGACGTTCTCCTTTCAATTTTGCTTCCCTGGGATTTTGGTTCTCCCCTGTGCTCTCTAACAAACCAACTAGGAAAGGGAACTGCAGCAGTGAAGTGTTTGTGGATCTAATGGTCCTTGCACACCACAGCAAGCTGGGTCAGGTAACCCATACTGCCATTCCTCAGATAGTGGAGATAGACAGATCCCTGGAGATTACTGGTCTATCAGCCTGTATCGTCAGTGAGTTCCAAACTAAATGAGAAATTGCCTCAAAAAGAGAGAGAGAGAGAGATAAAAGAATCTGAGAAAAAACTTCTCACATTGACTTCCACATGCATACATACACACTCAATAATAATAATAGATTTTGACAAAGAAAAGTGTTTTATTTGTCATAGTCCTCATCTTAAGTTGGTCATTGCCTTCCCGGCATTACAGCTAAGTAAATAAGTACTCGCTCAACCTTTCACTCCTGGGCCTACCTTCTTGCTATCATTATCACAGTCTTTTTCTCAGAGAAGCTCCCAAGGAGCATAAAGTTGCATGACCTTCATCACCACAGTTGACAGAAGACTCAGGGTTGGACAGATAACAGAGAGCAAAGGTGTGTAGGTCAGGAGATTGTTCAGCTGGTGAAAGCAGTGCTGTCTAAGTCTGACCACTTGACCTCATCCTGGGTCTTCAACATGTAAGGTGGTAACTGACCCCTGGAACTTGTCCTCTGATCTCCACATACATATTTGAATGCCTGTTCTCTCTCTCACACACACACCACACATACACACAACAATAATATATTAGATTTTTAAAAAGAAAATAAATATACTCGAGGAAATGAGTATAGGATTGATTTGTATGAATGCTAGATGATAAAGGGGGAGGGTGCTTGGAGAAATGGCCCTGTAGTTAAAGTACAGTGGCTGCTCTCACTGAGGACCTGAGTGGCTTCCAGCATCTATACCAGGTGGCTCACAACTGCTGTAACTCCAGCTCTCAGGGATCTGACACCTTCTTCTAGTGCACACACATAAACACACACACACACACGTATACACATACTCACACCTATGCATTCACACTTATAGACACTCACACATATACACGCCCATACACGCACTCACATACTCACATTCACACATACACTTATACACACTCAAATGCACACACTCACTCAAACACACATACATGATTAAAAAGTCTTAAGCAAAAGACAAAGGATATGGTAAGGGCAATAACAGAGGTCTTCTGGACTGATGCTCAAACTATATGTTCCATGGCTATAGATGCTTGTTAGAGAAAGAATGATCTTGGTGAGTTTGAAAAGCAGATCAAAAACCAGGTTCATAACACAAATTAAGATTAATATTCTGGAATGTATAAAGTAGTCGTATCCATAGTAGCAATGTGATTATTTCATCACAATAGATAAAGAAAATAACATCAGACTGTGGAGCAGAGAAATTTTTGGTGTGATAAAATCTGGTCAGGCTTCTAGGGTTAAAAAAAAGAAATATTATTAGGGATGAGATTGTAAACCATACACTGAAAGAAACACATTTTTTATGGTTTTATGAAGAAGACTCTATGTGTGTTGAAAAAAAATCCCCTGAGCTTTGCTGTAGCATTTCCCGTAACCAGCTAACCACATGCTGTGCCACTGGCATACCTGTGCCACTTTAGAGCTTGTCTTTTCCCTGAGTTCCTTCTGTAGCCTTCTGATGGAGAAGTTTCCACCCTCATTACTCAATACAGAAGGAACTATGGAGTCTCTGATACACAGTTTAAGGAAGTACCAGAAGATAAGTCATCAGTTTTTTCAAGGGGATGGGGAGATGAGTGGGAGCAGAATGCATGATGTAAAATCTGCAAAGAATCAATAAAAAAATTTTAAAAATTTTCATCTCACTATTCTGCCTTAGTTGTTTTTTCTTTACTAGACCTATTTAAATTTGAAGGAAACTCTGTATTTGACATGATTCAAAAGGAAAAAAAATACACAAAGTGGGGGGAAGGTATATAAAAATCACAAATAGGAATAGAGAGTGCAAGCTACTTCGCAAATCCCAATCAGATTTTAGGTATCTTTGGAAATGAAAACAAAAAATTTAAAAGACTATTTTTCTGGCTTGCAACAATTATTTCATCTCCCTCTCCAGACACTTCCTTTCATTGTATTTTATCTGATTTATTATTTGATTTACTTCAGACATATTCCTAAGAATTAGAAATTATACCATCTAGTGTTTCAGTATTGTGTATGCCTTGTATAATGTTTAATCAGTTTAAATACAACTGTCATCTCAAACATCACATCTTTAGAGTGGAGACTTTCAAGATCCTTGTAGATTTCTGAAATGTGTGGCACACATTTGTCATCGATAGTCAGACCACTGTGCAGCAGCCCTTTGGGAGGCTGCTCTCCTGGCTCTAGGGCAATGCACCAACCTCTCTCAGACCCTCTTTTCCTCTCACTCTCCCTGCCTCAGGTCACTACCAGGCTACTTTTAAGTTTATGATAATAGTTTTTCTAGATACTGTAGAGTCAGGTCACATAATAGGTACCCTTCTGAAACAATAAAAATGTAAAGATGAAAATATACATTTCCTCTCTATAAAAGTAGATGTTTTATAACTATCTAAAATATTAAATATAAATATTCTATATTTATATAAAGTGTGCCTGTGTAAGGCAGAAGACAACTTTTGAAAGTTGACCCTTTCCTTCTGCCATGTGAGTTCTGAGGATTGAACTCTGGTCAAATCTGGCATCAAGGACCTTTACCCCCTGACCCAACTTGTCAACCTTCTGCTTCACCTTTATAAAAATTATTCTTGTGATTTTCAGTAAAGGGAAATAAGCCAAATATTTGATTCTATGAAGTCCCTGTATGTTTGGAAAACCCACATGAATTGTTTCATTATTGCTATTTTTCCTTCTATTTCTTCAAGATTCTTTTGGAAATAAGCACTGTTATAAGCTTACTTATGTATCCAGGGAGGTTGTTTGAAGCACGGTTTCAAACATATGGCAAAGAAAATACATAAAAGCATTTGGAAATGAATTTTTCCAGTCGTAAACATTCTGAGTCACACTCTGAAAAGTACAAGAGAAACATTTATAGCTCTCTGGCGGTAATTTTATTTAAGATGGGAAAACGTTCGTAGCCATTTTCCTTGTGCTTTATTTATGACCTTTCCTCCTTCCTATAAAAGAGCATTTTAATGAAACCAGAGCTGAAACTGAAGGAAGGTATTTGTAGGTGAGATGCTGTTCCAACATGCTTAGACTGTTGACTGTCCAAGTGCTCAATGTCGGGGTAATCAGTACAATTTTCTTCAGTATCCTTGACAAATTGCCTTCTGGTACACAGAATTAACATTAAATATTTATTGTTAATTTAAACATTTCAAATTGTTCATGTTTTCATAAATTTCATGCTGCTTCTTTCTGAAATGAACTGGAGTTAAAAAACATTTCCCATGTAACCCTGTGTTTTAGTTAGGGTTTCTATTGCTGTGAAAAGACACCATGACCATGGCAACTCTTGTAAAGGAAGACATTTAATTGAGGTGGCAGCTTACAGTTTCAGAGGTTCAGTCCTTTATCATCATGGTGGGACAGGGCAGTGTGCAGCAGATATGGCACAGGAGAGATGGCTGAGAATTCTATATCTTGCAGGCATCAGGAAGTGAACTGAGACACTGAGAGTGGCTTGAGCATATAAGAGACCTCAAAGCCCAGCTCCACAGTGACACACATCCTCCAACAAGGCCACACCCACTCCAACAAAGCACACCTCCTAATTGTACCAATACCTTTTGAGGCCATTTTGTTTCAAACTACCACACCCTGGGAATGACCAATGGGTAGGGACTCTGTGTCTGTTGCTGCATTTCAGGCTATGTAGGACTCAAGAGAAGCCCTGAGTCCTACCAGGAATCCCAGTCTCACCAGCATGAAGATAGATGGCATGCTCTGAGAGTGACTAGTGGGGATTGAATATTTCTTTACTCAAGGTAACATGGAAAAGAAAGGATTGAGTTTGAATCATCATTTTTAATCTCTATTACTGACTATAAAATATTTTGAAGTGAAGAATCTTTATGTACACCTCTCAAAATTAATAAAAATGAGTTTCTATATTCATTTATGGATAATTCTCAGCTGCACCTATAGTTGCTTTTTAACATAATTGATACAGTGCAACCCTTTCATCTAAGGCTCAAGGAAAGTTGTGGAAGAGGGGACCAGAAAACTTGTAAGAGTCAGAGGACCAGGTCTCATACTACAAGATACTGTCTTCCAGACATGACAAGGATGCTACACCCATGATCTTAACAAGGTGTTTGCCAAAATGCTTCTTAAAAATAACAAAATGAGGACTGAAGAGATGATTCTGTTGGTCAAGAGCTTGCCTTGAGAGTATGAAGATCTGAGTTCAAAGCCCCAGGAACCATGTAAAAGCTGGGCATGGTGGCTCACCTATAATCCCAACTCTGACGTGGTGGGTCAAGAAGATGCCAGTCTGGCTGAGTACGTGCAATAAAGGTTCAGGAGAGATCCTGCCTCAGGAATGGAAAGCAATTAAGGAAGATGCCCAGAGTTGACCTCTGGCCTACACTCATGAACTCACACACAGTAGTGAAATGTCAGTGCTTGCTAATCTTCTGGTAGCTCTTGCCACTACCTGTACCCCATCAGTTGCTCTCAGTTGGAAAGTTTCTCTGGTTTAAATGCGTGTCTCCAAAGTTCGTGTTGAAACACAGTCCTCTTTCTGGCAGCACGAAGTAGCAAGTCCTTTCTGGAAACTCTGAACGCATCAGGCTTCACCTCATGAATGAAATTGATGCCCTGTTAAGGAGTCTCCAGTGCACTGTCTGGCCTTCTCTTTCTTCTGCCATGTGAGAATGTAGCAAGAGAGAGCCAGCTTGGAGTTAGAGAGTGGACCCTCGTTGCATAGAAACCTTTCTGGGATCCTAATTCTGAGATTCTTGACTCCTAAAAGTATGAAAAATAAATTACTTGCAAATTGCCCTGTAGAGGGTTTTTTTTCTTTTCAGCATCAGGAAAACTGCACGCCATTCCTGCTGTCAGAGACAAAGGGAGAGGCAGTTTGACTAAGAGCAACTACTTTGATGGAAGCCAGTTGTTTCCCTGTTTATCATGGCAGTTATCTTGCCCCTCTGTGCCCAGTATGTGTCGGTACTAGCAGCCAAACGCAAGTTTTTAATTTAATTATAGGTTGCTAGCTTTGTTGACTATACAATCCCTGCAATCCATAGACTTCTCTGTTGACAATTATCTGCATGACTCAAATGTTTTTCTTTGTTAACATTACTTCTAATTTTATTTTAGTACAGAAAATGCTTCATTATGACATTCCCATATGCATATCACACACACACATATATATATGATATATATATCATATATATATCATTATACCTTACTCATGGCTCAAATTAGAAATAGCCCATTCCTGCCTCTGCCGCAGCCTCCACCAGCTTGCTGGAACATCCATTTGCTTTGGTTTGCGCTAATGCATTTGATGGTGTTGCCTGAATTATGTTTGAAGACAGTAGAAACCCATTCCTGCCAAGCTCCCCTGCCTTACTAAATCTGTGTTTTCAGCTACCCTGGTTAGAGTAAGTTTCCTTGGGTCTCTCCTGCACTAGCAGATGGATTTATGACCACCCTTAGAGTTGCTGCTTCAGCGGTTAAATGCTGTACAATGTCATAAAAATACAGGAATTGGTGCTAACTGGAAATGTTTAGAGCAGTTTAGAAAAGGACATCCCTTTGTTTTCAGGGAGTTATAACACACTCGGGTTTCGCTTACCTTCTGTATTCATCGAAGCAAGCATTCATCTTGACTGCATAAGCTTGTTTTTTCGACAATGTTTTAGTTAAAAGCTAGTTTTAAATTTGCAGTTATTTGTCTCAGTGATCTACAAACTGGGCATCTAAAGACAAACGTTTCCATGTGAATATGGAAAGTTTTAAGGGAATCAGTTTCCTTATTCATAGCTTCTCTGTGTAGCCTCCTTTGAAGCAGCTCTTCCTGAGAACTTAACTGTGTTCAAAGAGGTGTGCCCATTTTCCTCTCCCTTCTTTTCTTCCATTGCACAGATGTGTGGTGAGTGGCTCAGCCGTTCTGTTTTTAACATGTACATTGTGCCAGGGTGTGAAAATGTCTGTGAGTGCCAATCATAGCCAGAGCTCAAAGCTATTGCTGTCGGTGAAGCCTCATTAAATGAAACTGTAAATCTGCCATAGGATTCTATTTAGTGCTCTCTCCTATACATGTTTCTGTGCCTGGTGTTAGAAACAGAGTATTTTGACTCCTGCTGTAATTCCTGAATTTACACCTATCATAGACTAGAAACAGCCATCGTGCTGACTGTTTTAAAAGATCGTTTATTTTCATCGTCCCTATAGTCATGGAATTCTGAGGGAGGATGCAATGATGTGTACCCAAGGTGATGTTTCCTCATTTTAATGAGTTGGCTGTCTGGTCTTTGAATTTCTGCCTCCATTGATCCTACACTTCATCCCGTCTCAGTCATTAACATCCAGAATCCCACACTAGACTTTGCCATTTGTTGTAACTATGATACCTCCACGATCTCCCAGCACTCCAGGCACCTCCTCCAGTAATGGAACCATATACTCTTTCGGTAAAGGTTACTATTATGCCGCAAATGAACACCAGCTGCTGTGCTTGGGCACATGTAGTATTCCTTCCCTCCCAAGCTGGGGACAGCCAATCTCGTGTCCTTTCTATCTGACAGATTTTCATCTCTCTTTTTTTAAGATTTATTTATTCATACAGTACCCTGCCTGTAGGCCAGAAGAGGACACCAGATCTCATTATAGGTAGTTGTGAGCCACCATGTGGTTGCTGGGAATTGAACTCAGGACCTCTGGAAGAGCAGTCCGTGCTCTTAACCGCTGAGCCATCTCTCCAGCCCCCAGATCTTTATCTCTTACCATCTACTTTCTATTAGTATCTATGCTAGTCAGCTCCACGATTATTAAATGTCTCCAGTAAGCATCGTACACAGAGGAAAAGCTCATCTCCACATCATTTTGGAGATTCTGGTCTGTGATACTTTAGCCTAGCAACAGGAAAGGAGAAAGGTTACACAATCCCCTTTGAAGGCAAACTGCAGTGGCCTAACATTTTTCACCAGGCCCCTGGGACACAGTCTTTGAAACATGGACTTTTGGGAGACACGGGCAAACAGTCCGCTCTTTCCATATCTTTAACCTCAGTTCTACCCCTATTTTAAGAATGCTGCCTAGAGATGAGAGGACTACTCTTTGGAGTCAGCTCTTTCCTTCCATCTTTACATGGATCCCAGGGCTCAGATGGTTGTCTGGCCTGTGCACTAAGCACCTTTACCTGCTGAACCCTCTCACTGGCCCACTTCGATTTTAAAATCTGGTTGGAAACTAGTTTAACTTGCTTCCTGAAATAATACTAAATTATGTAGGCCATTTTCTTTTAGTTCAGATCTGTGAAGAACAAGTACCTGATTTATGACCAGCTTAAAATAAGACATTCTCTGTATTTTGTGTTTTAGAGACAATGGGGAAATACACTGAGAGGCTCCATGATAAATGCTTATGTGGTACAGGAGAATTGTCTGTATTCTGTCAATCGTATCTTAAATAAACGCTGATTGGCCAGCAATCAGGCAAGAAGTATAGGCGGGAAAACAAGACAGGAAGTAGAGGTGGAGCAATGAGACCAGGAGAATACTGGGAAGGAGGAAGCCCATTCCTCCTCATTCCTGCCCAGACAACCGAAGAAGCAGGATGTGACCTGCCCCGCTGAAAAAGTTACCAAGCCATGTGGCTAACATAGATAAGAATAATGGGTTAATATAAGTTATAAGAGCTAATACAAAGCCTAAGCTAATGGGCCAATCAGTTTATCATTAATATAGACCTCTCTGTGTGATTTCTTTGGGCCTTAACTGCTATGGGAACCAGGTGGGACAGAAACCCCAATAAGCAGGCGCTCATGTTACACTTATGTGGTTTTTTTAGGGCTGATTCAAGGACTGGAGAGACGGTTCAGAGGTTAAGAGCACTGCCTGCTCTTCCAAAGGTCCAGAGTTCAATTCCCAGCAACCACATGGTGGCTCACAACCATCTGTGATGGGGTCTGGTGCCCTCTTCTGGCCTGTAGGCATACACACAGACAGAATATTGTATACCTAATAAATAAATAAATATAAAAATAGAATATTCTCTATAAAAAAAGGAAAATGATTTTTAAAAAAAGACTGATTCAAGAATTTGCATATTGCTTTAGCTTTTTAGATGCCAATCCTTAGTTAACTACAAATCTTGGCAGTTAAAAGTCAACATGAAGCCTGCTTTATTTTTAAGTGGCCCTTTAGAAACTGTGAAGTCATAGGTTTGACACCTGCTTCTCCTGACTGCTCCTTAAGTGTCGGAGTCTTAAAAATTCATCTTTTTCTCTCAAGTGCACTTGCCTTTCACTGGGAAGTGCTGTTAGAGCAGGAGAGATGGGCGATGGGAGTGTGGAAGCTTTCTTTCAGCCAGGAGAGTTCCTCTCGGTCACCAGTAATGCTCTTGCAGAAAAAGAAAACCACCTTACTGTCATTTCCCCATTGTCTCAAGACTTGTGTTTTTCTTTTAAGACAGGGTTTCACTCTATAGCCTTGATTAGCCTGGAATTTGACACATACACCAGGTTGGCCTTGGACACACAGAGGTCTGCCTGCCCTGCCTCCTGAATGCTGGGATTAAAGGCGTGTGCCACCATGCCAATGTTCAATTTGTCCATTAGAAAAGAGATATTAGAGTTAAAGGTAAATGTGAACATAAACTTCTTTCCACCTATGCAGAACTGCGTCCTAAAACATCCACTATCTCCTCTGCCCCCCCCATCTATACAGAACTGCGTCCTAAAACATCCACTATCTCCTCTGGTCCCCCCCCCATCTATACAGAACTGCGTCCTAAAACATCCACTATCTCCTCTGGTGTGTCCCCCCATGAATATGTAGTTGTAAAAACGTTGATTTTTCTTATGACTGCTTGGTTATATCTCACTATAAAAATAATAGCATTGCTATCAAAATTCTTTATTGCTTAAAAAAACTTAAAATTCCCAACAAGATTTGTATAGAGTATAAAATATAAATTCGCTCACTTACAAAATGAAAATAGAAACTTAAAAGGCTTTGTCTTGAGAAATGTAGTTTGATAGAGATTAATCTTGAATTAAACATCAACCCTTTAATTTTTTTTTTTTTTTAAAGAAAAGTTCTACTTCTCTTTCCTCCAAAGAACTAAATTAGAAAACCAACTGGCAAACCTTTCCGGGCAGTGGCGTAATGGGCTGCGTAACTGCGGAGAAACTGCGAGGCCCATCTGACATGCGTGCAGAGTGGAATGACAGAACCGCTCAGAATGGGTGTAATTTATCCTGACTTGAATGGAATCACTGTGCGAATCGAAACCATGACCCCAGAAAAATATCGCATGTCAGCCCCTTCTTCAGCCAGCTGCTGTTCAGGCTGTTCTTGAGCTTTCTAAACATACCTCTTCTTGTCATTATGGGAAGAATGTTGGAGGCAGCTCACAGCCACAATTTGGTGGCCTACCAAAGAAGGAGGGTGACGCTCCTTCAAGACCTTGCTCCAGATCAAGCCGGTGTCTACTCAGCCAAATGGCACAGCTCACGGGGAGCTGTTTGTGATCTGTCTACGCAGGCAAAGAAAATGTTGCGCTTGTAACAAACCCAGTGCAGAAGCATGGGGCAGCAACACCTGAATACACACCCTACACATGCGTGTGCCATCCCAGAGGCTGCTTAGTGAGTGCTAGTGAGCAATGAAAAGAGTCATGAAAAGCAATATGGACCTGAAAGCCAAGTATTATACAGGGCTTGTGTTGAATCTAGGTGATTTCTCCCATACTTGATGATAGTGTTGATGGATATTTGATAGTCCCACTAGGGAGGAAATGGGTTTTTGACTAGTTAAAAAGAAAGTAGAGTCAATTTTAATTCAATTTAGCAATAAGATCCATGTTTATAAAGTGACCCGGGTGCAAATGAAGAACAGTGCACATTATTAAATTAAAGAATGTGTAGCCTGGCTAAGAAGATGGTAATCAGAGAGAACACAGATGGTAATTTATTAGAAATGCCTAATGCTTAAAGGTAGAAATGAGCCTCATTTAAATGAGAAATGAGTTATGGGCAGAGATACAGCAGAGAAATTACTGTCAACTGTGTTATGAATATTAGGGTCTTATACATAATTTATGAGAAACATGAAGCATTTAGGATTCATAATCCTGAATAAAAATGATTAAGAGTTTGAAAATAAGCAACATGAAGACAGGCTAAGTAGATGGGACCATCGTCCAGTAGGAGAGAAAGGAGTGGGACAGCCGCAGCCTGCTAACTTAACAAAGGGATGGTGTGCAGATGGGGACCAGCTGTTGGTTCTCTATCCCGACTGACAGCTGAACCAAAGGAAATGGCTCCAACCTCAACCTCAGCTTGGGCGATTTAGGTTAGATATGAAGAATAGCTTCCTCACAGCAAGATGTAAAATATTAAGCACATTCCTGAGGGACACTGTAGACTGTCCTTCCCTGCTTTTCTTTTAAGAACATAATGTGCTTTCTTTCTATGGGAACACCAGTACACTGTAGAGTTGAAGAACAGTGAAAAGAGAAAACAGATTATAACTCAATATATAATTTCTGTCATTGTGAGTCAATACAATTAAATTTCTCATTTTTTACCCACATAGATTTTCATAGTTGAAGGTTTTGTTTTTGTTTTTTGGCAAGTCATAATCCAGTGGTTGGGAATTTAACTCATAGTAATACACTTTTTTATAGAATGTTAAAACATTACCCTCAACCTCATTTTAAATACTTGCAGCTCACTTTTACTGGTCTTTAAAAGTCGGTCAACTCTGTAAAAAAAAAAAAAACCTCCATAGAGAATTATATATTGATGTATTCACTATTTAAGGTGGCATGATGCTATATTATCATCCCATATCTCAATCACAATTTCTAGGAAAACAGATCAACATTTTTTAATTAGAGTCTTGTGTGTGTGTGGAGGAGGTGGAGGGGGGTCGTGCATGGCACAGCACATGTGTGAATGCCAGAAAACAATGTGGGATCTGGTTCTCTCCTTCTATGATATGGGCTCTAAGGATTGAACCCAGGGCATGAGACCTCGTGGCAAGCACTTTTCTCTCCTGAGTCATCTGACCACCTCCTTAGATCAGCATGTTTGTATGTGGAAAAATATCTCAACTTCCAGTAAAACAAAAGCTTAAATCTGAGCCCTGGCAATAAGGACCATGGTGTTTCATATTTACATGTATTTAAGCTTTTATATTTCTATAGCTGTCTTGAAAGAAGAGAGAATACCTAACTATGTCCCTGAGCATAAGAATCTAGCTCTGTGCCTCTGCTCTAATTATCAGAGTAAATCAGGAAGGATACATAAAAATGAGGCTTAGTATCCACACATGTGTGTGCAGTGAAGATTAACATTCAAGATCCATATTTGCTAGTTTTCTGCTATTGTGAGAAAACTGTCCTGACCAAGACAACTTATACTAGGGAGAGCTTATTGCGGCTTACAGTTCCAGAGGGCTAAGAGTCCATCATGGTGGTAAGCTGCAGGCATTGTGGTAGAGCAGAAAGCCAAGAGATCACATCTCCATAGCAAACACAAAGCACAGAGAGCAAAGTGGGCAAGACTAAAAACACTCAAGCCTTCCCCAAGATGCACTTCTTCCAGCAAGGCTCTATCTCCCAAAGGTTCTGTAACCTCCTGAAACAATGCCCCCATTGGGGAACAAGTGTTCAAATATCTGAGCTATCTCAAACCACCACAAAGTCTGTTTCTGAATCTCCTATGGAGACTATTGGGTATAGTTTTACTGCTTTTATCAAATAGGTTATTATTTAATGTTTGACATAATGGGGGGCTTGCTCATTTAATATAATAACATGTTTGATAATTGAGTATAAGAACTTTCCATACCTATTACCTTACAAATGATGTTTAGAACTTACTAAGTTGTAGTTTGTGATACACACACACATACACACATATTTATAGATATATATATACATATGTATATTCCAAATAAATAAAGTATTTTGCCCAAAGTAGTTAGTAATTGAAGTTAAAATTAGATTTTAGAGACTTTATAGACAGAGCTTTTCTAAAACCACTTGTCTCTGAAATACATTAGCATACTTTTTTGAGGTGCCTAATAACACCTCTGTCATATGTCAGTACTGGGGGTCAGAATTTATCCATGTCTAATCTCTGATGTCTATTGTTTTGTTTTTTTAGAATGTTTATATAGCGAGTGGTCATAGAACATACAAGGTTCTTTTCTGGAGTAAAGGGCAGGCATGTTTTCTGCTCACCATTCCGTGTTAAGGTACACAAAGCCCGCAATGTTATCATGCAGCATAATCCACTGCAAGCATAGGTCCCATCTGATCCTCTTTGTGTGGCCCTGTGGGGAACAAGTTTTAAGGAACTGGCACAAAAGGTGCCATTCTCAGTCACTCCTGTGGCATGAGTGATAGGCTGTGATCCAGAGTCTGCCCCTCCTGCCAGCAGCCTTGAAATGTGGCTGCCTGACTTGCTTACCATCAGGTAGGCAAATCTCATACCCTGTGCAGTTTCTGACAGTAAAGCCCTCATCTGGCTTCATTCATAATTTCATGCTGATACCCTGTGCCACGCAGACACATTCCGAAACAAAAGACACAAACAAATCAAAAGAGGAAAGGAAGAAACTGTATTAGATTACACACATATAAAATACACAGGAGAATACAAATGATTTATGGATAACAATCCTCTTTTCTGCAACTGAACAAAGGCCAATATCTATCTTTGTAATGTTTCCTCCAATGCCCACTTTATATTCCCTTTGCCCTTAGTTACACTTCACTTCATTTGAGTTATTCATTGATCTAATATTATGACTCATTGATATATAATGGTATATTTAGAGAAGGATTTTTGTTGTTGTTGTCTTAGGTGAGCTTTTCTACAATGGAAATGTTGATGAAAAACCTATGAAGACAGAGGGACGGGGAATGTAGTCTAGTGAAGGCAGAGGGACAGGGGATGTAGTCTAGTGAAGACAGAGGGACGGGGGATGTAGTTTAGTGAAGACAGAGGGACGGGGGATGTAGTTTAGTGAAGACAGAGGGACGAGGGATGTAGTCTAGTGAAGACAGAGGGACAGGGTATATAGTCTAGTGAAGACAGAGGGACAGGGGATGTAGTCTAGTGAAGACAGAGGGACGGGGGATGTAGTCTAGTGTACAGCACCTGCCTGACATGCACATGCACCCTTCTTTTTTGTTGTTGTTGTTTGTTTTTTGAGACAGAGTTTGTAGCTTTGTAGCTTTGGAGCCTGTCCTAGCACTCGCTCTGTTGACCAGGCTGGCCTCAAGCTCACAGAGATCAGCCATGCCTCTGCCTCCTAAGTACTGGAATTAAAGGCGTGCGCCATCACCACCCAGTAAAAATGCACCATTTTTAAAAAGGGTGTAAAGACATTGAAGATATAGTAACCATCCTATAGGATCCTATTTTTTTTTCTTTCCCAGACAGGGTCTTAGGATCAGCCCGTGTTGACTCCCCCTCTCCCAGAAGCTAT
The DNA here is from genome assembly GCA_004026605.1 of Ondatra zibethicus. Classification (NCBI taxonomy): domain Eukaryota; kingdom Metazoa; phylum Chordata; class Mammalia; order Rodentia; family Cricetidae; genus Ondatra; species Ondatra zibethicus. The sequence continues at coordinate 21,044 of PVIU01011131.1, forward strand.
CAACTACCAATAACCACATAGATAAAAGGTAGAACTTCATGTTTACCTCCCCTCCCCATGCTTGAATTTTGTCTTCTTTGAGCTGTGATATATCTTCAGTATACTGTCTCAACTTCCTTGCATTCTAATTTTCTTTTTTCTTTTTTATTGATTTTTATTGAGCTCTACATTTTTCTCTGCTCCCCTCCCTGCTTCTCCCCTTCCCTTCAACCCTCTCCCAAGGTCCCCATGCCCCAATCTACTCAGAAGATATTTGTTTTTTTCTACTTCCCATGTAGATTAGATCCATGTATGTCTTTCTTAGGGTCCTCTTTGTTGTCTAGGTTCTCTGGGATTGTGAATTGTAGGCTGGTTTTCTTTGCTTTCTGTCCAAAAGCCACTTATGGGTGAGTACATACGATATTTGTCTTTCTGGGTCTGGGTTACCTCACTCAATATGATGTTTTCTAGATCCATCCATTTGCCTGCAAATTTCAAGATGTCATTATTTTGTTCTGCTGTGTAGTACTCCATTGTGTAAATGTACCACATTTTCCTTATCCATTTAACCTCCACAAGGGAGATGATGTGAACCAAATTTGGCATCTCTGGAAGAGCTGTATACACTCACAACCTCTGAGCCTTCTCTTCTTCAGCCCTCTTGTCTATATTCTACATAACATATAACTTGCATAGGAGTAAGAATTGTGTCTTCGTTATTACTTCTCTTAACATTCTTTCTGTCAATGAATGGATGGCTCAGCTTAGAGGTACACATGATCTTTTAAAAATTTATAATTAATTGAGATAAATTGAACCAATATTCATTCATATAAAAAGTGGTATTCTCAGCCTGAATAAACTGAATGCGTTTAGACAAGATAATAGATTGCTTATTTCTTCTTACATAATTATAAAGTATTAAAATTCAACCGTTAATTGAGGATGTGTGGGCAGAGGCATCCTTGAATAAATACAAACGTGTGGTGAACTTTATTTATTTAGATGTTTGCAATTATTTACATGTTCTTGTTTACTAACAGAAGATAATTTGCTGTTTTCAGTTCTAAGAAGCTATATGATTTGTTAATAGAAATTTATTAGCAAAGGAAAAGGGTTTTTTTAAGTTCTTACAAACTCAATGCTTGAGACACTCACTTCAACTCTAAGTAATATACACCATTTGTGTCCAATCATTGCCTCTGTTCTATAAATAGGAAGAAACCAGAGCACACCTCTTCACTTCCACCCGGTAAAAGGGTAGAGTGCAAGTAAATAAAGTTGAACCAGGCAGAGCCATATGTGAGGAGCTTGACCTCAAATGACAAGCATTGTAATCCAATTATCTCAATAATACAAAGAGGGGGAAACTGTGAAAACACCAGGAAATTAGGGTGTTGTTTCTAGTGGTTCAAAGAAAACATTTTGCCACCTCTACCCCAGTTCAAATTACAGAGTGTTTGTTGAAATCGACACAGGAAGCTTCGCTTTTTACTTTCAGAGCTTTAACCTTTGTCTACACAATCTTACTTTTTTTTCTTGCCAGAGAACACACTTTAGACTTGTCTATGTTAGTGTGTGGTTTGATTTTGATTTTGTTAACTGATGCTCAGTACCATGTTGGTATTTTTATGCTATTTGTCTTTGTGTTAAGCATACTGCACAAATAGATAAGGAGAAAAAGAATTTAATATTGTCTTCAGACCATGTTTTCCACTGGCAATTGAAAACACACCACAGCTAATGACAGTTCTATTTAACTAAGAAACTTTCTGTAAACTTTAATGATTAGTTTTATTTTTAGGCTGTGTATAAATCTGTCTCCCTATCTCCCACTGCAAATTGTGTCAATTGCAGCAAACTCCTACATTTAAATTCAAGACATTTTTAAAGACTATCTGGGGGGGAAGCCCACCATTTCTAAATAGCGTCAATCTCTATTACAAATGCAAAACCAGTTGCATTTTAAGATATGCAAGCAAAAGGGAAGAGGAATACTGGGGATTAAAATGTTTAATCAGGGATGGAGTCAGGGATAAGAAGGGGTAAGTAAGGATTAACCAAAACTAAGAATATATTAAAAAGTACCTATTAGAACCACTAGTTTACAAACTAATTTAAAAATATAACTAGCACTGGCAAAAAGGTCTGTGTGTGAAGTGCATGCTGCCAAGTCTGATAATCAGAATTTGATCCTAGAGGCCCATATGGTGAAAAGAGAGGAACAACTCCCATATGTTGTTCCTTACACATGTTCATAGCTAAGTAAACAAAAATATTAGTGTTATGCATGAGATACCTGTGGGATACTGTCAGGAAGATCCCCTACCCATACTCTAGATGACCTCCATGGTAAGATTCTACTGCTGAAAATACAACACACTTTGGTTACGGTAGATTACCAAAGTGTGGATAGATTACAAAGTAACCAGAGGTGCTACCCAGGGAAGAACAGTCATCAAAGGTCTTACCCAAGGGTACCTCTACATGCTACTGTAGCATTCTGACAGAAAAGATGTGCCCACCAATGCAATAATGGCGTGACTTATATAGGGGTTACCATTCTGATTAGAGTCCTGCTCCTCAGGAAGAATCTGGTCAGGATCCCACTGAGGAGGTCATAAGTCATAGGGGAAAATCTATTGCTTTGTTAAATGCACATGTTGTCAAACTACATTCCAAATGTTTGTTTATACATTTGTTTATACCCATACATTGCTGATTTCAACCTTGGTCAGGCAAGCTTCTTCTGTAGTAGGAGCAGTGAGGCTCATAAATTGTCAAAGTGATGAGAATAAGCTACTGTTGAGTGCTCACCCATAACTGGGACGTCTATAATAACCCCCCACAAAGTTCAGGGAACATCCCAAGAGGAAGAATGCAAAGATTGTAAGAGCTAGAAAGCGAGATGGCGTGCTCTGAAATGCTGTCTTCTGGGCATGACGTGGCCATTGTGCCCATCAACTCACAGCTGCTGTTCACAAGAACAAAATGGTTAGCATTCCATCATGAAGAAGAGGGAGAATATGAACCCTCACCACAACATACCAGCTGAGGAGTCACACTCAGCTGATAGCCGTTGGAGGAGTAATTTTTCTTTTATAGGTGTTGTTGCTGGGAGGTTGCTGAATGGCAGCGCGTCTATACACATGCAAACAGCCCAAGTTGGACTCAGTGAGTCGCAGAAAAGTAAAGAAGAGGACGAGAAAGTAGAATTGAGATGTGTTAGGGAGCGAGAGGAGGGCTTGGGGGTGGGAATCAAGATACGTTGCATGTGTGCATGAAATTGTCAAATAGGTAAAAAGTATTCTTTTTAAAAATGTTTTGTTTTGTGCATGCATATGTGTTTATGTAAATATATGCAGCATTGTGTGGGTGCCAGTGGAGGCAGAAGAGGGTCTTGGATCCCCTGGGGCTGGAGTTATAGGCAGTTGTAGTCATCTGATGTGGGTGATGGAGACTGAATTCAGATCCTCTGCAAGAACAGCAAGCACTCTTAACTGCTGAGCCATCTCTCCAGTCCCTAAAAATATTCTAATATCTTATAGTATATCATTTTTAAAGTATCTTAAAAGTATGTATAGCAATAAAAGTAATACTAATTAGGAATCCTCAAAATCATAAAACCCTCAAACTCATAACTCATAAAACCCTCAAAATCAGTTTACTTTTTAGAAACTTATATTCCTTATCAAAACTGATAATTTGGAAATGATGTCTAAATCAATACTTAATACTATTCTTTTTACAGAATTTTTAACTAAACAGTTGGAATTCATTTGGGACAATTTTGCTTGTTTTACTGACTTTGCATTTTAATAAAATAGCGTCTTTAACAGTTTTAATTAAAGAAGCGTGTTCAAAAATATTTCACTGAAATAGCACGCATATCTCTAATTAGTTAGTAACAGCCCAAGGTCTTCCAGGAAATGGTGGTTTTCCTTATTTGTGCACAAAATATCAGTTACAAAATCAGAAAACTTTAGAAAAATTTTAACTGGGGTCATTGTGCCAAATTCCTGAGGATCCCAGAGCTCTGTCTGCAGAGATAAGCTTGCTGAACTGAACATTTATGGGGTCATCCAATGGTTTAAGTTTAAGTTCTGGGCCTCCTACCCAAATAACAAAATTGCAGAACAATGTCTCTCATCTATCACTAATTAATTGCAAAGTAAATATCTCTCCCCACAGTGAGGTATCCTATTAGAGTAGGATACAGGAAAGTCCTGTTTTTAGGACTGATGTGGGACTCGTACCTTTAGAATCTGCTTGCAGACAGAGTTTATATGAGAAGATATTCACTCTATCACACCCACCAGTGCTTGCTTCAGACAGTCCTGGGAGGATCCTCCCTTAGCATGCCACTCTTTCACAAGTCCTGTCTTTGTAACATGCTTTTATCCCCTTTACTTTAAAGATTTTTATGTTCGTAGGTGTTTTGCCTGCCTATCTGTAAGTGCACTACATATATGTGGCCCTATGACAGACAAAAGAGAGCCTAAGAAACTGGAGCTCTAGATAGTTGTGAGCCCCATGTGGACACTGGGAATCAAGCCAGGTCCTCTGGAAGAGCAGCCAGTGCTCTTCACCACTGAGCCACTGCCCCAGGCCCATCTGACTGTGCTTTTATTTACATTATATAACCTATAATGAGGTTACACTCAGATTTATAAGCTCATTGTGAGCTAAAGATGCTGGAAGTCAAAGGTGCTTTTAACACACCTAACCTAATGGACATCCTAAATATTTTAATACAGGTGATAGTGTGTGCAAAGATGATTAGCCTCACAGGGGAAAAAAAAACTCGGCATGGTTACTCATGCCTTTAGTACCAATACTGGGGAGGCAGAGGCAGATCTCATAAGTTTGACATTAGAGTGGCCTGCATAGACAGATCCAGGCCAGCCAGGGCTACAGAGTGAGACCTCATCTCGAACAAAATAATAATTATTTAAATTGTTAGAGGGAAAATGTTTTATCAAATTGTCTATTCCATGTCAACTAAGTACCTAGTACTATTTGAGGTCTTGCAGAGTTTAGAAAAGATGTTCTAGCTTTTGGTCTGGAGCATCTTACAATGCAGGTGTTCAGGTTGACAACTGGCTGACAGGTACCTATTGCATCAGTTACATGTCCTTTAAACTTAGTGATGTAAGATAACAGTCATTTCCTTAACTCTGCAAGGTGACAGTGCCAGCTGGGTGATTTTTCTTTTGGTCTGGCTCAGATACGTAGTGACAATTTGGGTTGGGCAGGGTGGTGTAGTGACATCTCATTTGTATTTTGATAAATAAAGCTTGGCTGAAGATCTGAGAGTAAAACAGCCCCACTGGTCGTCCTTACAGACCAGGCAGGGGTGACACACACCTTCAATCCCAGTAGCCACACTAGTTTGCCATAGAAACCGGGCAGTAGTGGTGCATGCCTTTAATCCCGGCCCTAGAGAAGAATATAAAATGGGAGGAGACAGCTGTCAGACACAGTCTCATTCTGAGGATTCCTGGAGAAAGAATCACCATTTTCTAACTTAGGTAGAGGTAAGAACCAGTGGCTGTGGCTGACTGCTTTGCTGTTCTGGTCTTCAGGTTGAATCCCAATATCTGTCTGTTGGTTTTTATTAATTATGCTATGGGGAGGAGCTCTAAGGGAACCACATGTATCTCTCCCGTGGCTGGTGCTTGCTGTGAGATGGTGCTGACCCTGACAGAGGAACAGTTCTTAGTGGTCCGCTTGTCTCCATCAGGTTATACCACACTTTTCCACACGGTGCCTCAAGCTTCCAGCAAGAAATAGTGAGTCCCAGTGTCTTTATAGATCTCTTAGCAACACTCTGTAAGCCTCGTTTTTTCATTTACTTGTCTGTTGACTCTTTGGCTAAGTCCCAAGTCATTGTGGAAGGGCTTGTTGCAAAGGCATAAACAAGGATACAAGAAAGCATAGCACATGGGGTCACTATAATGACATTCTGCCTCTCTCATTTATTCCTATTAAAGTTGAAAACCTTCACTCTATGCTCAAGCCAATTTAAAAATCTTTGACGGTAGCTTGTTTTAGTATCATCAGCTGCTAGCATGTGGTCTTGTGATGTGCTGATGCACAAATGCTGCATTCAGCAGTCTGCTCTTCCACTTGTGTGGCAAGATGTCACCTAATGTTGCCACAGAATTCGACTGCCCCATCTCTGCTTTTTACATAAACTTATCTGTAGAGAGAACATGGAATCTGGAGTCTTAAGACATAAATTCACTAGAAAAGAAGACATTTTATGGACACCCCTGAATAGGATAAGATGCCTACAATAAATATGGCAGTATAATGATAGCTACTCCTGTCATGGTCCCTTACAGTGAACGGAAACTATCAGTGATGGTTTGACATCCTACAAACAAGGAAATGTACACATAAAGAAAGTGTACTTATGTAGGGTTGTGGCTCAGATAAGGTATCCTACTTCATTTCCATCCTCCCTTGTCACTATTTATGTAAGTTTTATTTGACATCATGAGTCATTTAGCACTATAATTTTCTTTCAAACGATCTCCTAAATACTGAAAATCATTTCATCTGTACAATCATTGTCCTAGGTAGGGTTACCATTGCTATGATGAATTACCATGACCAAAAGCAAGTTGGGAAAGAAATGGTTTATTTGGCTTTTACTTCCATATTCTAATCCATCATTGAAGGAAGACAGGACAGGAACTCAAACAGGGCAGGAACTTGGGGCACTAATTCATTCCAAGATCCCATGCTTGGTCATCAAAGTCTTCAAAGGCTGTGGCCCAGCTAATCCAACAATAGCTGGCTATGAACAGAAAGTCCAAGAGTCCAGTAGTTCCTCATTCCTGAGGGTGTTTCACTTGGTCTTCAGTATACACTGGGATCCTGAAAAAGTAGGCTCTAAGGCCAGTGATGGAATGGACTTGCTAGCAAGGCAATAGCAAGCAGGCAGAGAGAAAGCTCCTTCTTCCATATCTTATATACCAGCAGAAGTTGTGTCCCATATGTGGATTAAAGATCTGGATTAAAGGTGTGTCTTCCTACCTCAAAGATTCAGATCAGAACTAGATCTTCCTATTCAAACTAAGCAGGAATCCCTCAAAAGTATGCCCTCAATTTGGGGGTTTTAGTTAATCCTAGATGTATTCAAGATGTAGTCAAGAATAGCCATGACAATATGTAAGACCAAAGACTTTTTGCTTTAGGAGATAGCATATGCATGTCCTGTGGCCATCATGGTAACAGGTTTTCCACAAATTCCTGTCAATAGCTCTCTAGGAGTAAGAATTATCTCACTATTTTTCACATTTTATTAAACTGAAGTCCTTATGACCCAAGCAAACAAATCCATAATACAAGCAGTTCCTGGCTTGTGAGGATCAACTTAGCCACTTTTCAAATTTGCAATGATGATGTCATAGCTGTGTATAATTTTTAGAAACTGTACTCCCACTTTGTAAATGTTTGCTGTTGCTGCTTGTTAGTTTGAGGTGAGATCTTGCTAGATAGCACAAACCATCCCAGAACTTGCTCTATAGTCTAGGTAACTAGGTTACCCTCAGACTCATGGTCCTTCTATTTTACCTCCCCTAGTGCCAAGATTCCAGGACTGTACCACCATGCTGGGTGAATTTTGATACTGTTAATGCTGAGCAGCTGCAATAAGCTGTAGCCCCCAGTCAGCTGCATGATCACAAAGACAATCCGGTGATACTCTTAAGTACAATGTCAAGCTATTGTACCTTCAGATGGCCAGTGGTCAGGTATGTTAAATGTATTTTTTTTAACTTCCAACATCTTCAGCTTACAGTGAATTTATAAGGATAAATGCAACCCCATTCTAGGTAGATGGTCATCAGTATATAAAAATATAGGCCGGGCAGTGGTGGCACACACTTTTAATCCCAGCACTTGGGAGGCAGAGGCAGGTGGATCTCTGTGAGACTGAGGGTATCCTGATCTACAGAGTGAGTTCCAGAACAGGCTCTAAAGCTGCACAGAGAAAACCTGTCTCAAAAAAATCAATGGATAGATAGATAGATAGATAGATAGATAGATAGATAGATAGATAGATAGATAGATAGATAGAACATAATTAGAATACTTGCCTTTAAACAAAGTGGATGAAAACTTGTAAAGACATTAATCCAAATGGTAGCATACAACATTAACACACAAAAAGTAGTAGCCTTTCTACACACAAAGGACAAACAGACTGAGAAAGAAATCAGGGAAATAGTACCTTTCACATCAGCCTCAAACAGACGGCAAACCTGTTTGAGAGCGACACTGTGAGGATTTGCTTTCTGAAGCAAAATCTGAAGAAGGCGCCACTAGGGGGAGGTGTGCCTCTCACTTGCAGCAATGGGTTTCACTTCTGAAGAAACAGCTAGGACCTCGAGCTGTTTTTAAATATCTCTTCCTATTAAATACTTGATTATCTTTTTCTCCAACAGAAAATGTCTGTTGTGTTGTTTGGAAACACAGTAGTTTGCTTTAGAAAGAGAACTCCTGAGTGATCTTGGTTGAACATTTAGGATTAATTTTATTTCTATTAGTTGTCAAATAACTGAGAAAGGTGAAACCTACGATTTGCAGGAAAAATAATCTCTTGCACAAAGTACTATTTTACAAGTAAAATTAAGCACGACAGCTAGCAAAGCTAGACTTCTACAGGCGAACTTTGCCCTTCATCTTAAACTGGCAGCTGCAATGAGAGCCCCTTTGCCCAAAATAGCTCTTCACCAGCCTGTCACTCTGTCTGAAATCCACCAGGGCAGTGGTTTCTAGCCTTTTCAGAGTGAGGTCTCCTACAAGCCAAGGCTCACAAACTATCTGATAATTCTTGAATTCTGAGGATATAAATATACATAACATCAAAAATATACTGTTTAAAAATATAATAATTCCAGAAACTGCACACATCCAAGTGTATTGAAAAGGTGACAGAACAGACATACAAATTATATATTGAACAGATTTCTTAAACAAGACCATAAGCCACAATTGTAAATATATAATCTGTTACTGACGGTGCAAGTTCAGGGGTCTGCAAGAAGGCAATCATTAGCTTTATGGATTACATCACAAATTCCACTTTTGGCATGAAAACATCTCCCTTTTTGGATTAATCTTTTTTTTGAAAATTCACCAACTTACGGAAATAGGAAATTGTGTATTCGCTGCCTACAACTAAGAAAGTTCCTGTTGTTTGTTTATTAGCATAACTAATAGAATTTGCTTGTAGCTACCTACACATGGTTTTCACCTGAAGGTATACCAAGGTTAAAGATCTTTTAAATATCAGTAGAAGTTTGATCTCTCAAAGATTTCACTTCCAAACAGTGTGTCTGTTTGACCTGAACATCTTTCTCTAGTGTCCTACTAAAGTACGTAACACACATTCTTAGCTCAAGTTTCCTACAAGTTTGACATCATAGATGAACTATCCCCTGGCTCTATTAAAAGGATATCTGGCATCACGGAGCAATGAAGAAGGCCAAGATTCCAGAGCTGGTGTTAGCTGACAGTGAAGTTCCGCCACTCAATTTTGGGAAAAGTTAACTCACATATCTGACAAAGGTAACTTCCTGAACACTCCTCTCCTGATTCCCACAGAAATTTATCAAGCAGAAGAAAGAAAAGTTTAATTAAGTAAAATAGTCACTCAGCTATGCCATTTTTAAGATAAGGTTCAAAATAAAAGAAAGATCACATCCAGTAAAACCCTAAGAAAACAAACCTTAAAAGGTATCATTCAATTCCTACACCAATTAAAATTCTGTCATACAGTATAGACAAAATCAGTAATACTTTGTTATCATCGAAGGTTATTTTACTGTAAAGCGGAAGAAGTAATTGTTTAAATATAGAAGGAAGTTTCTGCATGGATTAGGGGGCAGGGGAGAAGCTTGTCTGTGAATTATCATCTACCCTAATAGTACAAGGTCCTTGTGAACGTTGTACACATGGACAGAAAATTTGAGTCACATTTACACGTGTGGTTCTTTGACAACAGTAGACAGAATTCTCCAGATTTGTATCTCCTAGGCTGAGAAATTCTAATTCAGCTAAATCTCTTTCTGGGGTCTTAGAATAAATGAGTGATTTGAGCATCATTACACCATTATCTCAGGTCACCCAAAAAACTACAAGCCTCTTAAGGTTTGTCCCATATAACATCCACTGTCACAGAATTATAGATACCAGGACGTGGAGATGAACCCAGTGATAGAAAATTCCTTTAGCCATCCAGGGAACTTTATGTTCAGACCAAATTACCAACTAAGTGTGATGATATGCCTACTCTCCATCTGCAAACTCAGGAAGGTTATTAGGAAAGTTGTAAATAGACAGCTACAAGTGCTTTGGTGTCAGTCTTGAGACTTAAATAATGTTTAGCAGGTGTCAAACCGAGGCCTGCTTCTCTCTGATGTTTTCCTCCGTGACCTCGATAAGCCCCTGCCAATCTGCTGTGCACTCTCAGAAGAATACCACACTACTGTTAAAGCCTTGCAGCGTCTGCAGCCTTCCACTTCTGCTCCAGTTTATCTCCTACAGCCAAGCTCCAGCTCATTCCTAGAGCTCAACTGATTTCGTCTCGGAGTTGTTAATTCCATTAATTACCATTAAGCTAACATAATTGCACCTCCAAATGTCCTAGAGACTCTAGATTTTTAAAACTAAGTTTATTAAAAATAAGCCACTTAATGGGTACAAATAGGCATTTCGAATTTTATCACCTGGGTTGTTGCCTTCTGCCAAGCACAACTAAAACTTTTCTAAAGTCAGAAACAATTTTTAAATGTAGCATATTTGAAGCTGTAGCATGCTTTCTGAACTAAATGCTTGAACCCGTCTCAATATTATTTAAGCAGCCATTAGCAATTAATTAATTAGCACCTGGCAGCACATGCAAAGAAACAATGTCTTTTCTGATTCATAATATGTGAATATATTCTTGTTTGGAGATAGAGACTTATATTTTATTACCTCTCAAAACACCTCAGAGCTCATTATAAATATAACTTTACACATATACGATATATTCTTATTCTCGTTGGTGAAGCATGAAGGAGAACACTTGACTAGCTCTGGTTCCACAGAAGCAACAGAGCGGGGCAGTCTATGCAGTCACTCTGAGCTAACAATGATTTCTGAAAGTAACAGAAACACCTGCAATAATTTGGAAATTTGCAAAGAGACATTTTAACCATCTATGGTGTATTCTTAACAAATATAAAGCAATAAAAAAGTAATACCAATCAGAGAGAAACAAATGACGCTACTTAAGAGCGACCACAAATATCTGAGAGGTCAAGAGAGTAGACGGCCTCCTGCAGACTTTGGTGTTAAAAATATTCCAATGATGTATTTTTGTAGCAAGCCAAGGGAAAATGTCCATAAATAGCCCTAGGAAGGCTGGCCGGGAACTCAAGCTGCCAGTAAAAATATTAAATTAACCATCATTAGAAATATTTCAAATCCAGTTGGTATTTTAAAGGGGATAATATGGGGAAACTGAGCCATGGTGATAGCGGAGTGTGGAGGGCAAATTTTATTTGCTAGCTTCTCATTCTTTCTTTCCCCGTTTCATAACCTTCACCCAGATTTTAATTTTTATTCATCATATGGCTTTGTTGTTGTTGTTCCTGAGTGTGTGTGTGTTTATAAGTATGTGTAGGGGTGCGTATGTGTGTGTGTGAGTGAGTGTGTGTGCGTGCGTGTGTGTGTGTGTGAGTGAGTGTGTGTGCGTGCGTGTGTGTGTGTGTGTGTCCTGTCCTCACAACATTCCCCTCTGAATTTCAAGTCTTCTCTAATAGTCAACTCCTTTATTCCTTTCATGGAAAAACAATCTATATGGGTGGAGTGGGTGTGAGGTCACAAGAGGAAATGCCTACTTTCTGACACGAGATATGTATCAATAAGGAGTCCTTCATCTAATACACATTCCGTTGGGTGTTAGCTGTCGGCATTCAACCATAAACTATCACGCGGCAGCTGTAGACTCTGATCCAAACTCAGGTTTGTGAAGTTTCACAATTTTTTTCCCTTGAGAACAGCCAATACTGAGTTCGTGCAGTCCCACAGAGCTCAGATCTGTGAATAGCACACTGCGAGAGTCCATATAAGGAATAGGATACTTGGCCCCTGGCAGCTGAGGAATGCCCAGCTCTTCTGAACACACAGTAGCCATGATGGTGAGGTGGAGACTTCACAGCCAATCTGACAGCTTTCTCCCACACTAAATCGAGAAAGAGGGCTTAACAGAAACTGAGGTGCTAGCCAGCAACACTTAGACGGTCTATGTACGATACCTTCTAATTTCTTCAGAACAATAAATATCTATTTGCTTGTAAACCAGTTTAATTGGACACAATTTAACTGGTTCTATTTAATCTGAAAAGCTTCCGACATCAAAGGCTTACATGTTTTAGCTTCTTCCTCTGATGACTTTATGAGTCATTTTAGATCTCCATTTATGCCTGTATTAGGGAAGAAACGAGGAAAGCGTGATAGGGCCAGGGCTCAGAAGCAGGAACGGGATCATGCCTGAATCATCTTTCCAGTCTTTCCCATTTGGTGAGGGAATCCCTTCTATGCTATCTTCAGACAGAGACAGTATTCTTCCTTGTCTTATCCTTTGTGTTTATCATAATATATATATTAATATATATTTTTAATACATTCGACATTTAAGTTCTCTCATATTCCAATTTTCTCTTTGTCTCTATTCTCACAAATCTTTACAGTAGAAGCAATCTCAGATAACAACTGTAAACATACAAAGAAACAAAACAAAAACAAACACCGTTTCCTTTCTTATCATACTCTGCCACTGAAAGCAACAAAAGAAGTTAAGTCAGTCCAAGACTCATTTTCCTGTTTTCCTCCTCACCGATATTCCAAATTCTACTGAGAATTTCAACATAAGCAAGAATTCAATGTAAGCAAGAAAAGGAGGAGGCTGTCATGATTTTCATACTGTGATTCCCTCTAAACCTCCGAGCGTCATAAAAATCTCCAGGGTTATGCAGAGGTATGCCTAACGGCCAGAGATGGGTTTAATTTGTTTTTCTCATTTCTTCTCTAGTTTAATTTAATGAGATTGTGGTTCAGGACTTGGAAAATTATCCTGTTTCAGGAGGTTGGTTCATGACACACCGACAATTACTGCGTGATGTATTTGAAAACTAGGAGAAAAAGGGACTCCTCTGAGTTCAGCACAGTGTGTTGGTTGGATGACAAGTGGGGCGCATGGGCTCTTCGGTGTCTGCCTTGAGCAAGAATACTAAAAGCTAATAACACCCTTTGGAATTTTAATTCCCAAAACATTCCCGTGCATATACTTACGTGAGCTACCACATGATCATAAAATGGCACTATCAGGTGTGAACAATGACTCTTGTTTCCCACACAAAATGTCCAGCAAACAATACTGGGAATAGAGCCAAGAAATGTCATTTCACTCACTTAGGACTTCCATAATAGTCTCCACCCCCAAAATGCTTTCCCTTGTTCTGCCCTCTGACTAATCCATCCACTCAAAATCTTTCCTGTTTACTCTGGAAAAGAATGGTATTTATAGACCTGTACTCCTTAGCAAGCGAGCCCAACATAAAGCCTTCACAGCGGCATACACAATAAATGTCATTTGAAAACCTTTGAAAGTAGTTATACTTTTGCAAACCCCACACATAGTGAAAAGAAAAGAAAAACAAATAAACAAAGCTAAACCCAGATGCTTGATAGGTATAAATGTATCAGCATCAAGTGTGCTGAAACCTGAATGCAGATCCAGATTTTTTTTTTTTTAAAGAGAGTACAGATGCCATGACATTTGTTAAAAGGCATGCTACAATGCTATACTTGTTAGGAAAAGAGACTGAGATTCCACGTAACAGGTATCAAATATACAAACCGAAGGAAAATAGAATCAGTATTGTAGTGTATAGAAGCTTGAATTAACCATGCACTAAACAGTTAGAAAATATGGTTTTTAATATTTTCTCATCTTTGCATTTATAACATAATTCACTTAAACAATCACAGAATCCTTTTCTTCCAATACCACAAACTGTATTACAAATGAAATCTGGTACTGCTGCTTATCAAAATATACAAGACAATCGCTATTTTCTATAAAACCATTTTATATGTTAACTTGTTCCCCCAAACCTTCTTTCTTCTTTTTGGCCTGGTTTTTAAAAAATGTTGTTACAAATATTTACAGCATTTTCTTCTGTTAGATGAACATTCTTACAAACAAAAAAAGAGAATTTTATGAACAGACCATGTAAAACACTATGGTTTTTAGCTATGCTATTTCCCCACACCCCCAAATACCAAGGATGAATGGTCATTTTCAGATCCAGATTCTTAGGGATATTGCAGTAACTCCCAGGGTTCTGGCTAGCCCACAGAGTGGGCACTAATGCTTGAGGAATCCCAGGCCTTGTTTTGTTCTGTTACACCTTGCAAAATTGATCCTCCCTGTGACCTAGATTTCAGAATTTAGTTGAAGACATCATTAAACACGAGCAAAGGTTTGTTTCTGAAATCTTAACAAAAAAAAAAAATAAATAAACATCCCCCAACACAGTAGGTGAAGATCCTCGGCTGTTTCCCTTACATAAACAAACTGCCTTCAGCTGAGACATCCAGAAACATCTCTAATGGCTCCTAACCTGCCAAAGGTCAACTGGCTCCAGTTCATTTTCCTTTCTTCCCTCTGTGGGAATTTTCGCAGCCACTCTATTTTTTCAAAGAACATTCTGTGTAGCTCCATATATCATGAACTGTTGGGGCCTCTGTTCTGCTGCACGGCATTGAAGTAGTCATAGTGTTTCCGTTCTGTTCTCCTGTGGGAAGGGTTCTCATCCCCGTGGTTTCAGGGAACGCACAGAAGGATCTCCGAATGGATCTGCTGGTCTTGTTTTTCTACAAGCACTCCCCAGTTCTGCGGGAGATGACGAAGATTGAGTCCGACTCACGGGAAGAAACATGAATGCGAGTGTCGGTGTTATAGTGCTGATTTCTGCCAGTTCTTCACTCTCCATCATCACCTTTGGCGCCCATGCCACTGCCTTGCTATTGTGCTTTATAAAATTTTAAAGCCATGGCCAACGGCTCAAAGCTGAGAATTGCCTCTGTTGCTTTTGTGGTTTCCAGAGCTGGAGTGTGAAGCTCTGTTGACTTACAGGCACCTCTGTGGTCATACCAGCTTCCATATAGAGGCTTTTACAAGTCCTTGTAATTCACCCCTTCACATAATCCTTTGCCCTTAAGCTTCTCTCCCCTTTAATCATCCTATAAGAAAGCAATCATAACTGTAAGCCGCAGTTAACAATAAATGAAAGGTATCATTACTATACAATTTGACTAAGTAATTAACATCAGCTAAGCTTTGTTCTCATTCCCTGACACCCAATAATCCAGAACACAGATGTGAGGTCAGGTCTGGGTCCTCAGCTTTCAGTTCTCTGCTGCTCTCTAAAAGGAACTACGTGAAGAAATTACTTCAGTGGGCACACCAGACAAGGCTCACTCAATGACACAGATCGGTGACTGCACTAGGTCAGGAGGGAGCTGGCTGTCTAAACCTGCTCAAAGAAATGAGGGCGTCAAAACAAGTAGGGCAAGGCAGAAACTTTGAACACTCGGGTTTCAGTAAAATCAGATTGGATGATGCAGGAGGTGAGCCACAAAGCTGAAGAAGATGGGACATGTCCACCTACTGACTACTCCTATCCTGATCCTACCCCACTGTTGGTAGGTAACTACTCCAAACCTAAGCTCAACACAGCACTCAACTGGGACAGAGATCTCAAACACACACACACATAAAAACACCCCCCCACACCATTATAGTCACTTCCTCTTTACTTCCTCTTTGTATCTCTCTCTCTCTCTCTCTCTCTCTCTCTCTCTCCCGTTTGTGTGTGTATGTTTATTTGTTTTTTGACCTTCTGTTTCCTTTATTTATTCTTTTTATCCTGAGTAACCAAGACCTCAAGTCCAGTCTTATGGACAGAAATAGAAGCCTGGAACCCCTTCCCATATAACATAGGATGTCTTTTTCTTTTTTATGTTCTGGATCTTAATTAATTGCCACAGTTTGGCTGAAAGTTCTTTGAGAGAGGGAATGTCTTTTCATTTTTTTTGTTGTTTGTTTGTTTAATATTTTATTTTCTGTTTGCATGGGAGATCGGTATGGTATTCCTGAGTTATGTATGTCCTCTTGCTAGGATTCTTTTATTTTTCTTGGCTTTCTCTTGATAGCAGAAACATTCCAGCCATATGAAAATGTAGATCAATGGTTATATATGATATGTTTGTGTTATGAATGTGCTCAAATGTTCAAATAGAAGAATTTGTCACTAAGGGAAAAACCCTTAAGGGAAAGTGAAAAGCTGTGACTCATTATGAAACATGAAAGCCATCTGTAAACAGTGACTACATGAAACAGTGATTTCATAAAGGATCTTACCGCCACCTGTGCTCAGGAGACAGAGACAGGCAGATCTCTCTGAAATAATTCAAGGCAAGCCCACCTAGTTTACAAAGTAAGTCCCAGATCAGGCAGGCCTTGTAGTGAGCTGCTGTCCCAAAAATAAATAAATGAATGAAAGAATCTAATGGCCATGAATTTTATGGAATGTAATGTATTATTGGAGATTCTGACCTACACACCCACTTTCCCTTTAGATGCTTTCCATCCAATATCTCATTTATTCCTTAAAATGTCAAACTATGACAGAAGAACTATTATTGCCTATTTATTCATAATTGACTAATCAAGAATTAAACGAGAGTAAGACTCTGGGTTCAACACCCAGCACCTCCAGTGCCCTGCTCCACTCCAGCCCAGTAAACAGACTCATCTACATGGTGATTCTGCGGCAGCTGGCCACAGTTCCACAGTATCCCTCTGGTCAGCCCCAGTGTCCCCTCTGACGACTCAGGAAGCTCAGAATCATCAAAATGAAAACTGAAAGTCAGGTGTGGGGCTCTATCCTTACAGTCCCAGCAGTTGGGAGTTAGAGACAAGAGCAACAACAGTTCAAGGCCAGAACTTACTAATCTACATAGTAAGACCCTGTCTCAAAAACACAAACAAAAACCAAACAACCCCACAAGAGAGGACTGATAGGGTCATCTGGCATCATTCAGACTCAAGTATTAAAATAGAGTGTAAATGTTGGAAACACAGAGGCACTGACAAGAGGGTGAATGAAATTCAAGGGCCGGACTTTGATCCCTTATTAGTTGCTAGAGCAACAGAAAGCAAACATACACCTCTTAGTGGCCTTCAGAAGTCCCTATCCCACAAAGTCAAAGGGTCCAATGTTATTGATATGAACAATACCTTACTAGTCAAAGATAACTCACAATGATTTTTCCAAGCCCTCAGGGAAAGATATGCCCAAACACACTGTCCCCACCCCCTACCTGGCTGACAATCACACAGTCCTGCCTCAGGTTGTCAGTAAAGAAAGGGAGTAGACAGGTCACATGCATATTCGCTTTATGCTTAAGTAAAACAATAAAAACTGAACAAGGGTGTGTGTGAGGGAGGATCATCAGAAACGTACAACAATACCTTCTCCAAGGTCACCTTGGAAGTAAGTTTGGGAGACAGGATTCAAAGGAAGGCAGCTTGGCACCTAGCCTGCACTGGGACATCTTCACTGCTGCGGCTTTGATACAGACAGCAAAGGAAGGAGAAGTGTGACCAGCAGTCCCAATCGTTACGTTTATGATCGTTCATTTTATGTGCCACCTTGACTCAGTGGCTGCCCACATATTCAGTCTGACATTATTCTGGGTATTCTGTGAGGGTGCTCATCACTTTACTTGAAAGCGACGTTTAAATTGGTAGATTAAGTAAAGCAGACGACCTCCTAAGCGTGAGTGGGCCTAATCAGTCTGTGAAAGGCCTGCTGAGAACAAAAACTGATTCTTCACCTAGCAACAAAATTCCTGTGGCCTGACTGTCCCCAGACTGGCACTCCAGGCTGCCAACCTCTGGACCAGAATTGCAAACCAGCTTTCTGGAAACCAAGGCTTCAGACTAGACTTGAGATACACCATCAATTCTACTAGGTTTATAGTTGCTATGTCCCACTGTACCTTTGGAATTTGTTAGCCTCCATAAATTTCTGAGCCTAACCTTTATAATAATCTCTGTATCTCTCTCCAGATAGATAGATAGACAGACAGACAGATAGATAGATCTGTAGATATATTTAGATATACACAGAAGTAGGAGTTTGAGAAAGCTGTCACATTATATCTGCAGTTACACTATATCTACAGAAAGCAAGAGATACGTGCAGGCCAGTGCTCATTTTGATCTCTCCTTTGTATTCGCTCCAGATCCCAGTGCATGAAATGGCTCTCACATTCAGGTTGGAGCTTCCCACCTCAATTGGTCCAGTTAAAAAAAAAGTTTCTCACAGGTATAGCCACAGGCCAAGCTAATCTAAACCTCACTAAGATTCTTCCCAGGTGTGGTGGTTTGAACGAAAATGCCCCCCACGGGCCCATAGGGAGTGGTACTATTAGGAGATATGGCCTTCTTAGAGCAGGTGTGGCAGTGTTGGAAGTAGTATGTCACTGGGGGATAGACTTTGAGGTTTCAGAAGCTCAAGCAATGCCCGGGGTCTCACTCTCTTTCTCTTCCTGCTGCCTGCTGATCCAGATATAGAACTCTTAGCTCTTGCTCTAACACCTTGTATGCCTGTGTGCTGACATGTTTCCTGTCATGATAGTAATGGTTAAGCTTGTAAACCTGTAAGCCAGCCCCAATGAAATGTTTTTCTTTATAAGAGATATTGCAGTCATGGTGTCTCTTCACAGCAATAGAAATCTTAAGACACCAGGTAATTCTAGATTGTGTCAAGTTGGCTAGTCATTACAATGAATAGACCCAGTTAGTTCTATTTCTATGAAGAACCCTTGTGAACACAATACTTCATCTACATGTGCCATGGAGATGGAGGTTCTTTATTGAGGTCCTTTGAGTTGTTCAAAGGAAAAATGAATATTACATCATTATCCTTTGAAAATGTAAAACCATACCTGACCGTGTATTATAATTTACAAGTCTGAAAGTTTTTAGATATTCATATAAAAACTGTATTCATATCTCAATTTAGTCACGAAACAAACACTCTAGAAATAAAATTTGAATAAAGGTGAGGTGCTGCCTTTGAAAGTTTGTTAAAATGTGGGAATAATTTAGGTTTTCAGATGTCACTGTTTTTTACATTATGTATTTATTTGGAGAAAAAGGGTGAGGCAGAAGAAGAGGGAGAGAGAGAAGAAAATGTGTGTTCTTGCACCATGGTGCACATGTAGACATCAAAGAATGACTTGCAGGAGTCAATTCTCTCCTTCTACCATGTGTTCTGTGGTAATTTGGGAAAAAAAAAATGATTCCCAAAGGGAGTGGCACTATTAGGCAGTGTGGCTTTAATGTAGTGGGTGTGCTCTTGTTGGAGGAAGTGTATCACTGTGGAGGAGGGCTTTGAGGTCTCATCTATACTCACGCCACACTCAGTGTCACAGACCACTTCCTGTTGCCTGTACAAGATGTAGAACTCTCAGGTACCTCATCAGCACCATGACTGCCTATACACTAAAACGTTCCACCATGATGATCATGGGCTGAACCTCTGAACTGCAAGGCACCCAATTAAATGTTTTCCTTTATAAGAGTTGCTGTGGTCATGGTGTCTCCTCACAACAATAAAAGCCCTCACTAAGACAGAGTTTCAGTGATCAAACTCAGATTTGTCAGCTTTGGCAGCAAACACCTTTACCTGTGTGCCTTCTTGCTGGCCCAATGGTAACCCAGTTTAAGGGATAAAGTGTTTTTGTTTTTCCACTTTTGAATGTGTTCTTCCTCTGAAACATTTAATATACTAGTCTGTAACTTGATTTTGTTTTAGGCTCAAGAAGAAAGCTATACTCAATTGCTTCCTTCTTAAGCAAGTCTCAACTATCCCCACATACCTTGCAAAGTTTTTATTTGCAGGTCCGATTACCACATGAGCTTTTGGACTTGATTTTCAACCAAGAAATCTTACTCTTGGGAGCTGTTCACTCATGTAGTTAATTGATCAAATACACAATCTCATGTTGAAATAGCATCTGAAATGTCAACAGCCTGTGGTTTAGTTCCTTATATGGCTATTTCAGGATAATTTATTCCTCTTGTTGATAAACAAGTTTTGACAAAGAACGTGTCCTCTCATAGTTAGTGTTCTGAGGTCTAAATTAGATAAATGTCTAACTATTTCCTTTGCTTTATGGCCTCTTAAAAATTGCTCTTTGGAACGTGAAGATTAGATGAATCTTAATCAAAACATTAAAAATAGAACTTCTCAGAATATAAACTAATATGTCTATGGTTTCCTAATGCTGTTATTCCTCTAATATAATATTTACAAAATAGAGCCTCATTAGATATAATTACATTTTTTTGAATTGAATCAAGGGGCCTGGGCAGATGGTACCACGGGCAAGGCGCTTGCTCAGCAAGCATAAGGACTTGAGTTTCACACCCCAACTCTAACCCCAGGATCGAGTTTCGCCTGACTGAGAATCAAGGCTTTCATTTTTACTATATTCTTATTTCTCGTGTCGCAGGTTTCCAGGACATGATCTTTCTTTATTGACCTTTTTATTCTTTTCACTTTCTTCCCTGGGGGAAAAATGAAGACACTATGTAGCATATCATTTCCAAATCAGCTGTTATTTCTGGTCAGTTTGTTTGATTTCATGTATGTGACAAGGATTTTTGGCTTTTTGAGGGTGGTGGTGGTGATGGTTGTTTTATATTACAGCATCATTTTAAAATGTGTGTGTGTGTGTGTGTGTTGTGTGTGTGTCTATGTCTGTGTGTATGCTCATGTGTGCTGAGAACTTGACTCTAAGTTTTAGCTGAGTTGTTTGGTATGGAGGTCTTTCAAAACAGAGAAATAAATGCAGTAGTTACACCAGTTCATTAGCACAGGGATACAGTGCTGCTGATGTCACAGTCAACTAGACCCTGCATTGAGAGTGAAACCAGGATTTTACTTTCTGTTTAACAGGACAATGACATGCTTGATTGCTGACAGCATCTTAAAATGGAGAAACGGAGGACTTGATTCGGCCATTTAGAGTCCAGTGGGAGAAGCAGTTTGCAGGAAATATTAGCATAGTTTGAGTGTAAGTCGAGGCTTTCACAGGTTTCATATAAGGTTACTGTTACTAGCTGTGAGTGATAGACTGTTCACAAGATAAGACCCCCTAGGAGCACTAACGGGCAATGCTCAGAACACATTGCTTCCCTCCACTTATCTACTCTGACAAGATTAGAGGGCCTCTGGGGGCTTGGCATTCCTCTGCAGTGAGCCACAAGTCAGATGGAAAACCACAGAACTCAGAGTACAGAGAACTCTCTTTCTGGAAAAAAGAAGAAGAAAAAGTAGTAGTTGATGGTATATACAGATTTGTATAGGAAGGAGGGTTTTATTTCTATGCTGTTAATGATTCAAATAAAATTAACCATTGGTGCCTGTCAGACACTCAAGAAGGAAGAGTTAATGCAAGTATTTACAACTGCCATTGTTCATCAGCGGCAGAACATCTGAGGTATACAAGAACACTTAAAACTGTCAAATAGATTGCAGGGATAAAACATACAGGAGATAAGGCAGTATTGCTACGATTCACTCTCAGTGTGCCAAGCACAGAGCAGAGCACTCTGTGTGGTACAGTGAATAGGACTTACAACAATCTGTAAGTTAAGAATCAATACGCTGATTGTGCAGGTGAAAAAAAATGGGTGTTGGTTACACAGCACACCATCAGGTGTCAAGTCATGGTGTCACTGACTCCTTTCCATCAGTCTACAGCTTTGCTCATCACAGATGAATATGTGCTGCAGAGAGATTACCAGCCTGTTTGAGTTAGTTGGGGCCACCACAGGGTGGAGGAACCATGCAGGGAGGCAGGATTAGCCAAAGCACCAGGCAATTCTCAGATCAATTATTTTAACTTGGGTTTCGTTTTGTTTCCTTGCTCACACTCAAAACAGGGATTTCTGAGAAGTGGGTAGCTTTCATATAAGCAGCGATTCAGCTCCCTCCTGCCGGGGGCTGGTTCAGGTGTCCATTTTGCCCTTTCTGTTGTGTGGAAATGGGACATGCCAGAAGATGCAAGCCCTCACTGAGGGTGAGTCTCCTGGTGCTTTGGTCTTGAATTTTCCAGCCTTGAAGATGTAAGAGACACATTTCTGTGATTTGTAAATTATGCAGCTCATACCCGTAGATCAGCCATCATCAGAGAAGCTTCTTCTTGCAGTAGGTGGGAATTAGCACAAACACTCACAACGGGACAATGTATAGAAAGACAGACTTTGGAGCATTCAGTCCTACGTGCGATATCTTCATAAAACCGCTCCCCTCAAAGCTCAGGGGCCTCTGTGGAAGAGGCAGAAAGATTCTAAGAGGAGTCAGAGGTGGTTATGACTGTAAGGAAACAGTGTCTTCCAGACACAACAGGACATGAACTCACAGAGACTGTGGCATCGTGCACACGGCCTCTGCAGGTTCAAGACTGACAGAATCCCAACACTGAAAAGGAAAAGTGGACACAAAGTTCCACCCCTAATCAAGAAGCTGTTTGCAATTGATACCTGATAGGAAACAGAAAATTGGTTTCTCCCATGGCATGTCACTGACATATCAATCACAGTACAGCCAGGCCCTAAGCCCAGGAGTAGTTAACCAACACAAGAGTGGACTCCGTGTTTGTTTGCTGGCTTTTGTGGACTTTTTGTTTTGTTTGTGCATTTTATGTTTTATTGGTTTTTGTTTGTTTTGATTTGATGTTAGTGTTTTTGTTTGTTTTTGAGAAAGAGAAAGATCATAAAGTTGGTTGCTTGGGGAGGTAGAAGGGATTTGGGAAAGGAGAAAACTTGATAAAAGTATATTATGTGGAAAAAATTTAATGAAAAAGAAAAGAACTATATATTTACATATATATTTTTATATATTCCATTATAGAAGTAAGAATGCACTAAAATACCGCATTATCTATAGGACTGATTGAGTTTGAGACTCTGGCTTGCTGTCTTAAAGAATAGAACTACTGTCTTAGTTAGGATTCTATTACTGTGAAGAGACACCATGACCACAGCAACTCCTACAAAAGAAAACATTTAACTAGGGTAGCTTACAGTTTCAGAGGTTTAGTCCATTATCATGTCGGGACATGGTGGCATGCAGGCAGACACAGTGCTGGAGAAGGAGCTAAGTTACATCTTGATCTGCAGGCAACAAGAAGTGAACTGTATCTATACTGAGCATAGCTTGCGCATAGGAGACCTCAAAGCCCACCCTCACAGTGACACACTTCCTCCAACTAGGCCATACCTAGTCCAACAAAGCCACACCTCCTAATAGTGCCACTCCCTATAAGCTACATTCAAATTACCACAGCTACAGAGGGACACAATTCATTTAGTACTGATAGTGAAAAATTATTGCCCTTTTGTATAGTTAAGCGACCACTGTCTTTGATTCTCATTTTTTAAGGTACTTTTGCTAGTCCTTTCCTTCCCTGTCCATGTTTTTTATATACTTTGTCTACTGAGAGATTTTTCTTGAATAGCTATTTCAAAACAGTACACACAAGGGCTATGCATATGTGTGCATGTTTGTAAACTTGAACTTTTCAGAGTTGCATAAATATAATTTTGACTTTTTTATGTGTTTGTACATGCATGCGTGTGTGTATGTGTGTTCATGTGTGTGAATGGAGGCATGTGTAGCCCAAGGCATACATGTGGATGTCAGATGACAACCTTGGGTTCACATTCCATCTCATCAGCGTTTCTTGTAGCTGACCTACAA
The DNA here is from genome assembly GCA_004026605.1 of Ondatra zibethicus. Lineage (NCBI taxonomy): Eukaryota > Metazoa > Chordata > Mammalia > Rodentia > Cricetidae > Ondatra > Ondatra zibethicus. Next base: position 44,932 of record PVIU01011131.1, read on the forward strand.
GCTTCCCGGTATTCTATTTCTACTTTGGAAATGCTCAGATTATAGATGGACACTTCTGAATTTGATCTTACATGAGCTATGGGAACTGAGCTTAGTTCTCATGCTTTCTTAGCAAGTAACCACTTCTAGCTCTTAGAATCATTCTGTCTCTCCTTTTAGTTCCCCACTAAGTAACCAACACCATCTTCCTAGCCCTTATTTTTTTGTTTTTTTTATTACAGTTATTTTTTCTTTTTCACATGACAAATATATCAATTACAAATATACCAAAATATTATTTTATAGAAATGAAAGTATTAATAAAATGTGTGCATCTGCTGGAATAACAGAAAAAATGCCTTTTATATTAAACAGCTGAGCATTGAGCAATAAATTTAAACTGATACTTTTCAGTTACTGAGTATCTGTCCTTTAGCCCCATTATGCTATCCTATGGTTTGGATCTGGAGAGTTCTCCAGAGGCCATGTCTTAAGTGCTTACTCCTCAGCATGGTCCCATTGGAAGGTGGTGGGACCTTATACATGGTGGGGGTTAGTGGGAAATGGTAGGTCCTTGGGGTATGAGTGGACTTTAAACAAGACTGCGGAATATCAGGTACCCTATCCTGTACCCCTTTCCTTCCAGAGCTGAAGTCATAGAGCTAAGTGAATCTGTGTTTCTAAGTTGACAGTTTCAGATATTTTGTTTCACACCGGGAAACTAGCTAGCAGGATCCTCACCAACAAAAATAACACATTGAGAAGACAGAACTTGCACTTACTCTTATAAGATAAGAGACAAAGTGATGTAGCCTAGGTGATCCTCCTAGCTCAGCCTCCTGAGTGCCAGGATCACAGAACAGTATTTCTAAAGTACCGAAAGGAAACAGCAAACCCTCTGATCTCAGACTGACACACAGTGAAAATCTGTTAAATCTATTTCAAGAATAAAAGTAAACTAAATGACATTTTCCTGGCAAATAAAAGCCAACCAAGTTCAACAAACAAACAAACAAATTGAAATTAAAAAGTAAAGGAAGTTCAGCAGGCAAAAGTAAAATGATACCAGATAAAGACACTAAGGAAAAGTCCCTGCCCCAGGAGATGTTCAAAAGTGGGTAGAAACACATGGCCTGCAAGTGTGGGGACCTAAGTTCAAATCCAAGGACCATATAAAAACAGGTCACGTAGCAAGAGTGTCTGTAATCCCAGCACTCCTACAGAGCATGTATATGCCCCCACACATAGAGGACTGGTACATATACATTGTACAAATACACAAGCCAAAAACAAAAAGAAAAAATTAATAATTTGAAAAATCACATATTCACAAATATTGAGTTGACACTGTGAGCTGGTGGCCACCCTTGAAATAAGATCCTATTATGGGGACACGGTAACTCTCTGGGAAAGCATGAAGGCAAGGGATCTTCTAGTAGAATAGCGCCCTGTTCCAGGAATTCCAGGATTGGGAGCACTCATAGAAGCCTAATCTGTTCACTATAGGAATCCGCTAAAATGTTCCCGACAGCTTTGGCTTCTCTCTTACCTAAACAGAAAGAGTGATTCATTGCAGCTAGTCCACTAACTGACTTCATGCTGAAGGCATCAGGTAATATGGCAAGCTGGAACACTTGTAATTGCTACCTAGCTCCAAAGCGCAAACAAACAGGCCAGCTCGTCCATCTAATGAAGGCCAACTGGTTCTGGTCTTCGGCTTCACTGGATAAAGGACAGATGACAAATACTTTGGAGAGGGATGTGTGTGAACGATTTTAGAGTCTGAGGCAGAGCCTATCATGCTACAAGGGCAGTGGAGGAAAGCATAGCTGGGATAAAAAGGAGGCTTGACACTAAGGAGCATGTCGGAGCTCCTGCCAGAAAGAAAAGAGCTGAGGTTGCACCTGTCTGTCTTAAGGCTCACAAAAGGCTTGAGTGACTTTAATGCTCTGCTAAGCTTTTCTTTCTGGCTGTTGATTTACCACCTGGTTACTTATTTGCCATTTAAAGACTGAATTCTTATTACATTGTTACTAGTCTATTTAGAAGGTCTCCCATACAAGGAAGTCATTGACACGATTCAAAAACTTGAATGAACACAGTGATACAGAAGAGAGAAAACTGAGACATCTTTCCCAATGATCATCCTTACTACCAACCCCTCAGTGGCTGTCGCAATGCAGTGACACCCACCCCTACCTCCCAGGGCCTACAGTCTTAGGCTCAACTGGTCTTTATATTTCTGACCACACACTTAGTTCCTCTCCCACTGGCTTGCTGTGATTCTTGACCTCTTTGCAATGCTGAAAACATTACATGTACATAATGATAGATGTTTTTATTCTTTGCCTGGATATTCTTCGTACATCTTTGTGTGCTTCATTCTACTATATCACCCAGTAGTCTGTCTGCTTATATAGCAGCTGTTTGGAAAGCTCTTGCCCAGATATTATCCTTACGGATCACACTATTATCTTGATCCCTTTACCCTTCTTTAGTAGTTTGTATAGCATTTGTTGTCACTTGAATGGAGTCTATTCATCCTTTTTTGCCCATAAGGCATACCAAACTGTTAGCTCCTTGAGATGATGGATTTTCTTTGGTGACATCCAAGCAAGTACCCAATGAATAAATGGTAACAAGGTATTTCGATAAAATGTTTCCTATCATTTGTTTCCTATATTCCTATGATTCTGTGTACAAGTCACAAGCAAAATTGGAAATGTCAATTGCTTTTCTTTGGAAAGGAAGCAAGGAAAGTACTAATCAAAAATAACTGAATCAATGCCATTTCTGGTTATTAAAATACTGCCAACAATCCAGCACACTAGAATGAGTGATTAATTATGTGTTGAAAACTGAGTCCCAAAGTAGGTAAAAGGAAAACAATCCCAATGAATACAGCATTAATGTTTGTGTTCTTGGAAGACCATTTATTTCATTTACTCTGTTTAGGTGGTGCTAAGTGTCTCCAAAAGAAAGCAAGTTTCATGTGTGCTAACCACACACGTGTTTGCTGTGAACAGTCTCCTGGCTTTCCCCAGGCTTCAGCAATGCCATTCTATATTAAGCTGGACACTCCAGTCCAGCAGGTTCTGGGACACTGCCAAAGCCGTGGATGTCTTCAAAGGCCTTTTTCAAATTGCAGGGTGAAGCTGTGTTCTCTGGGAGTTTGTGTTCTTCTAGATGTAGATGATGACCCTTTCCCAACTCCAGCCATTGCTCAAATAGCCCTGCAACCTATGACTGCCCCAAGAACTCACTACATAACCCAGAAAGGTGAAGTCTAACCACTTTTTCCATCATTCTGTTTTAGCAAATGAGATACTGGAGTCAATAGCTCCCTTATCAACCTCTCTCTGAGCATCTGTAGTGATTCAGTCCTGTACTCTGCACTGCCATTTAAATGGCAGGTGATACCTAGTGAATAAGTAAGACAGCTGGTTGAGGAAAAAATGCTTTCTCTATAGTTTCCAAAGTAGTACATAGTTTTAAAAAAAAAAGTTCAGTGTTTCAGACTAAAACATCTGTAAGAATGGGATAGCCGAAACTCCACACATTTAGATTTGCTTTGCAAGTATTACATGGTAAAATGGTTCTCCTTTTACCAGGAAAGCAATAGAACTTTCAAACATGCCAGTAACTTTAGGAATCACTGTTGTAAAGTGGTGGGAGGTGGACCTTGGCAGGTGAGAGCCAGAGGCCTCAAGGCAGGCGGGAGACAAATACACCAAACAGACAGAGTTTGAGTACACAGTTTATTGAGAGAAGGGTAAAGGGGAGGGAAGAAAGAAACCCAGAAAAATAAACACGGAGAGAGAGACCTGTTTGCCTCTTCATAAGGACAGCAGGAAGAGAGCAGAAATAGGCAGGGCTTGTCTCTTAAAGGGACCTTCGCACCTGCGTACAGTCAGGGTACTTCTTGCCATGCATAGAGGAGTGACATACTGTGCCAGGTTCCCAAGAAGCAGTCCCAAAGTGTGCCTGGATGATAACAGTCACCTCTTGATTTGCAATAATGTAATTTTAAACCTGCTTATATGAAGAAGGTGGATAGCAAGAATGAGCACAACAAATCTGACTGCAAACTTCTTCCTTAAGCCTAAGGCTCTGTAAACTCAGTCTAAATTGGTCAGGGAAGGATACAAAAGCAGCACTGCTGAGAACCCCTGGCAATTGCTCCCAGCAGGCCTGAGAGCCAATAAAAAACACCAAGGTTTCTGGATGTCACTGTTTTATCTGGAGATGGGACAACTGATTCATGCCAAACTCAAGCAAGTATAGGATTCACCAACGGGTTTTTTTTTTCTTCCTCCCAAGTGCTGGGATTATAGGCATGCGCCCCCACAGCCTGGTAGGATTTACGAAAGTTAAATGCCAGGGTACTTATTCAGTCCAACTCGTTTGGCCCTTTACTCTCCTGTTAGTGTCCTGTGTATACAAATGACACCTTAACCAGGAAAATGTTTGGAAGATCATGCTGAAAGTATAACAAAAGTGAGCTTGGCCCTCAGCTAGCATACCAGTCAACAAATTCTTTTCCTCCACTTCATATGTTATCTTATTTTAGAAATGATCCTTGGAGTGTTTGTTTAGATGTTATATCATTTTTATCTTTATCATTTGCTAGAAAGTACTATAAAATAAAACACACAAAAAACCTTTATTCCCAGACTTCTGTTACCACATTCAGAAAGTCTATGAGTATTTAATTTGCAGTTTCCTAACTTGGTGATTGTATTAAAGTGCTATGAATTCAGTAGAAACTTTAATTTTTTTTATTTTATCCTGGACTAGAGAAAGGTAAAATGAGATTTTCAGCATTAATGAGCCACAGCATTGTCCAGAACCTGCTCATGAGACTGAACAGCTGGGACACTTGTAAAATCTACTCTACTGCTAAACTATAATGTTCAATACATTACATGTTTACTACTAAGTGCATTTCCAACTTAAAATGTTTTCTATTTCTAGTGAGTATATTGGGATATAGCCTGACACTAGTCAAGGCACATGATTTTATAGCTTCCTTCAAAATTTTATTTATGGTCAGAAATTGTGGTGCACACATTGATCCCAGCATTTGAGACAGAAGCAAATGGATCTCCATGTATTTGGGGCTAACTCAGTCTACATACTGGAGTTCCAAACCAGACAGAGCTACATAGAGAGACTTTGTCTCAAACAAAAATTATTTATAACTTTAAAGGGAATAAAAAGTAAAAATGACTCAGTCAGTAGTAAAGCAGTAGAGCTCAGGTAAGGATCTTTGGCAATGCACTTGCAAAGAGCGATAATAATCCCATATTAAAATACCCATAAGCTTGCAAAAAGAGCTCCCCACTACTGTGTGGCACATTACTCAGCCTGCAAGGAGGCTCTTTTATTCTTTTTATCTCAAGGGCTCTACAGGGTTTAGGGTTTAAACAGTGGGTGTCACTTGTCATTCTTAGACAGGCAACAATAACAGCAACAAAGGAATCCCTTGGAAAGAAAAGGAAAATTCAGTTTAATTTATCTATGATTGTATTTGTCTCCATTTTTTCAACAAAATCAGAATGGTTTCTTTAGATGAGAATACAATTGTATTACATAGTAATTTTATAATTTTAACTACTGACCTTTAAAAGCAGTCACTAATCTTTTAAAAACATCAAGGGAAGGAGAAATCGAGAGTTATCTAATTAGTATAAAGTTTTGATTACTAAGGTAATAGGTTGTAAAGCTCTAGAATGGCTATAAATTGTAGAGTGGAATGCTGGTAGTTAATTATACTTTTAAATTGTTAGAGTAAATCTCACACTAATTTTATGTTTACTGTTAGAAAATCCCAGATGGGCTCAGTATTGGGAAATGATGACTATGTCTATGACCTTGATTCTGATGGTAGTGTCTTAGAGTGTATATACATGACAAAAGTCAGCAAATTATACACATGAAATATGTACAACTTACTTGTAAGTAAATTGTACTGAAGAAGGCAAAATAAATCCCCTTCAGTGATGATTCAGTGTGGAAATATGAATTTTAGTTAGTGCAATTGAATCAATTGAATACCATTATGTGGTCAATCCCCTTCTAAGATTTAAGCATACAGAAAGCAAGAACCAAAATCCTGGCCCTGTGGAGCCCAGATTTTTCTGAAGAAAGATTAATCTTGAGCCCCCTTCAGAACACCATACCCTGGAGAGTTTTAGTAAGAATCTCAGCAGCTACGCTTGCTTTCTAGATGCCTAGAAGATAGCAGTGAGACTCCTATCAAGGTGCAGAAGCAGGTTAAGTTAAGAGATATGATGCGTGTCATTACAATCATGTCCTAGTCATGCAGAGTCTAGAAACAGGAGAAGCTCAGTGGTAAGAAACTGCAAACCTTTGCCTCCAAAGAGAATAATAACTGAGAACCAAGAATATGAGATGGGAGCTGGAAAGAAGGCTCAACAGTTAAGAGCACCGGCTGCTCTTTCGGAAGATCCCTTTTACTCCCAGCACTCACATATAACTTACAACTGTACGTAGCTTCAGTTCCAGGGCACCCAAAAGCCTCTTCTGACCTCCTTGAACACCAGGCATGCAGAAGGCTCACATGCATCCTTGCAAACAAGCTAATACACATAAAATAAAATTAAAACATTTTAAAAGAACTTAAAACAGCCTCTCTGCAAAATGGTGTCTTAGTAACTTCAGTTATGAACCATGGACTGCTTCATAACATGTCCACAGAAGACCCCAGAGTTTTAAATTAAATTCGCTTCAAAATAAACAGAAGAAATATAAATTTTGACACACACACTGTTTTGGATTACAACATTAGGGGGCTGGGGATTTGGCTCAGTGGTAGAGCATATGCTTAGCATGTGTGAGGCTCTATGTTTAATTACCAGCACGTGGCGTGAGTGCGAGCACATGGTTACACACACATACTTGCACGCACACACGCGTGCACACACACTGGGGATCCTTTTTCCAAGACTTCAAAGTACAAACTGACATGGCAGATAGGGGTGTATTAGATATGTTATTATGGAAAATTACATGATGCTTTCTGATCTCCTCACTGCTGTCCTTAATACCACACTCCATTTTATTACTTTACCCTCATTGGTACCATAAAAAAAACAAACAATAGAAATATCATTTATCTTTTTGAGCCCACAGAAATGAAGACACCAGTGGTCTTGGCTGCACATGCTTAAAACCCCAGCATTGAGAACAAGGCAGCCAGATCTGGAGAGCTCACTGGCCAGCCAGTCGAACTGAAATGACAAACTTCTGGTTCGTAGCCAGACCTTGTTACGGGGCAGTAAGACAGAGAACAAGAGAGAAAATGCACAATGTCTTCCTCTGGCCTTCCCACATACATACTTGGATATGCATGCCTGCACACGCACTTGCATACATGCATATCTCTCTCTCTCTCTCTCTCTCTCTCTCTCTCTCTCTCTCTCTCTCTCTCTCTCTCTCACACACACACACACACACACACACACACACACACACACACACACACACAAGAAAATGAACAAAACCAAAGTACTATTTCATTTCAATCAATGGCCAGTGCCATTTGGAAATCAGAGCTTGAAAACATTGACTTTTATCAACAGGCATAAATGCCAATGTGGTGTGGTTGAGATTTTATACACAGAATCCAATGTGGGAGAATCTGATGCTGGACATTCACTAGGAAAAATGGTGGTTCCTTCCCCCACCTCTTCCCTAGTATGAAAGGCAGAAAAATTACTCCTTGAAAAATAAACTTTGGTGGCCTCATCTGTAAGTGTACATAAAAATTGTAGCTGCTTCATGGAGTTATTGTACGAATACAAATGTACCCCAGAGCCCTTTCCCCAAACACTGCCATTGAATTGCTACTGCTCTTGATTGCCCACCATAACTAGATGGTAAGACCCTCTTGCTGAAGACACAGCACACTTTGGTTGCAGGGCATGGAGACATCAGAGGTAGAGCTGGCCTGGAAAAATCTTCCCTGCTGGCTAGCTTTCAAAGTGCTAAGCAGGTCACTGGGAGAAGGCAGTCATTAATGGATTTACCCGGCAGTAGACACTGCATGCTATACTACACAGTAGTGACAATATAATTATGGGGATAATCAACTGCTTTCTGATTAGATCGGAGACCTGCTCCACCAAAGGGAATTCATGTCTGGTTCTGTAACCCAAGCCCAAGGTCAGAGAAGTCTGTCGGGGAACCTCCTACTGTTGTTTCATTGAGGACGTGTAGTCACACTGCCTTCTAAATAGTTACATGTATATCCGTATGTTCGTACCACTCTCAGCTTTGGCTAGAGTCGCTTCTTTTGGCAGTGGGCAGCAGTCAATGCAGAGACTCACAAATGGTCAAAACTCTGAGAATTAGTGATTGTCGAGTGCTTGGCCCTAAATGGGACATCTGTATTACCTCCTGCAGTGAGTGCTCGGCACTCTTCCTGTCTTCTAGCTCCTGCATTCCTCTGCTGACAAATGCTGTCTTCCGGGCATGACACGACTCTTGCCCTCATGAACTCTCAGCAGCTGTCTGTCAGACAGGCACAGGATCAAGCCTGCCAATAACTCCACAGGGGAGTGGAGGAGGGACTCATGTGGCTCCATCCCAGCTTAGGAGTTACTGGCAATGGATAGCTTCTTTTGGAGCAGCAGCCATTTTGCCCCAGGGGTGTGGCCCCTGGTGGTTATCCATGTACTTGCAGACAGGGTTAATAGGACTCAACAGGTTGTTTGAAAAGAAAGAGAGGGCATGCAGGTGGGAGGGGCACATGTATATTGTGGGGGCTGTCAGGAGGCAAGGGAAAGGGAGTTAGAGGGGTGGGTGGATATGCTCAACAGACACTGTGTATGTTATGAAATTGTCAAAGAATAAATTAAAAAATGGTTCAGAAAAAAGACATGGAAAACTCTGCCTCCTATCTTGAACATCTGTTCACAATTTTAAAAAATAGGGGAGGGGTCTTTTTATTTGCTGTTTTTCTTAAGCCAAGAATGCAAAAACCAGATGCAATTACATTGAAACATTTGCTTGTTAAATAAATATTTAATGAATATGTATCGTGTTGCTTAGTACTTGCTTACTGCTAGGGGCATATTGGTAAACATGAAAAATTCTTACCTTATGGTGCTGAGGGTTCCATAAGATAGGGCAATACAGGCAACAATCACTTCAATTACAGATTGTGGGAGGAGCGTACAGGTGCTACAAAACCTAAGTACAGGCCTGGCAAGAAGAATTAGTCGATAAAGGCACTTGCTGCTAAGCCTGCCGACCTGAGTGGGATCTGAAGGTCCCACGTGATGGAAGAAAGGAACCAACTATTTTAGGTTGCCTTTGACGTCCTCATGTACGCATGTGAGTATATACACACAAACACACACGTAATAATAAAGGAATGTAATTTAAAATTTTCTGTAAAATATGAATCTAAATACATTGTGTATGGTGTGCAACTTTCTTTGAGAAGGTTGACACCCAAAAGTAGTATTTAATCAAAATAGATTTATAGATTTATAGGGATGGTACTGAAGGAATATAGTGAAGTAACAAAAGACCTCATTTCCACTGAAGATACTATTATTTAAAAATGATAGATTGTTTTTCATTGTCTTCACAGTCTGAAACTATTACTGTAGATATCAAATTGTTATACTCGGAATCAACATAGGAAAACTTTATTTAGTGGACTATATTAAAATTGCGGGCTATAGAATTTTAAACATGAAACTTACAAAGTCGAGGTCCTATAGCCTGTTTACATGGAGATGTATTCAGCTTTGTTTTCTTTGGAGAGTTTCTTTACATGTTTGTATTTTTGGATATCACTGCAGCATGGAAAGAACACTGACGTCAGGAGGTCTGGGTTCTATTTCTGACTGTTGATCTTCTTCTGCGAAGCCATGAGGGAGGCATTTTATTAAAGGGGGTATTACTTACTTAGGTCACAGAAGCTTAACACAGGGCTACCAGCTCAAGCGAGGACAGTATGTATTAGCGACAGAGGGTTCCTCAGACCTCTGTCTTCTTCTGTGTCAGCATCACATAGCTCTTCCTTTCTGCTTAAGGACCTCTTTGGGGAAGGGAGGAACTTATTACCTTACTATTGAAAGGAAAGGAAGAAAAGACCCTAGCAGTTCTTGATAACGAATAATTAAATAGGAGCATAACGAACTTGAGGGAAAGAGATGAGAATCGGAGGCTGACCGTGACTTCAAGCTACATGAGAAGTTTCACCTCCTCGGTGATTCTGGTGGACCTCTCACCGGCAATAATCATGTTGCTCTGAAACCCATTCGTGTTTTCTCAGAATGTCATTTTCTCCAGTTTTTTTTTTTGTCAACAAGCTAGATACCCCCTTACTACCTCGTCTCCTCTTTTTCCTTCTCTACTGCTTTCTTTTCCTGTTTAATCTATTTTCCTCTCTTGATTGATTGATTGCTTTACCCCACAAGAGTATGATCATTCATTCATTAAAAGCCTTAATAAACAATCAAAGCAAAAATCTGTCATAATAAAAGCCTCAAAAATTGCAAATCAGAATTATGACAATGTACCAGGATAGCAAAGTTGCAACAAGTAACACCCAAAAGCCATTCATTGTTCATGTCCCCAAGAAGTACTTACAACACTCTCACTTACAAGAAGCAATATTCTGTCACATGATGCTACTTAAAAATTTTTAAAGAAGCCAGGTGGTTGTGGCACACGGCTTTAATCCCAGCACTCAGGAGACAAAAGCAGGCAGATCTCTATGACTTTGAGGCCAGCCTGGTCTACAAGAGCTAATTCCAGGACAGACACCAAAGCTATATAGAGAAACCCTGTCTTGAAAAACTAATAATAATAATAATAATAATATAAAAGTATGGATATTAATAAGAATTGTATCTATGTTCAATGTATATAAGCCACTCTGAGCTAAATATAACTCTTGATACAGTAAGATACTTTTATGCCATTCTGTAGTAGGCACTTCCAAGAGATTATCTATAATAGTTGTAATCACAGAGACAAGAAAACAAATACAGGCAAATACATGTGAGCAAAAACATTTGATTTAGATTTCACAGGATTAACCATAAGATTTCTTTATATTTAAAAGCTAAAAAGGGAATTACTTATATCCAACATTTTATTTGTACGTATGATATTAAACTGTGATCCTTTCAGAGATATTACTAATATAAACATGCTATCACAAGAAAATTTCTTAGCATCTCCACTGCCTAGGTACGGCTCTCTTGCCAACCACCTTGGTGAAGGAGAAAAATCCCCTTTTGGCAAGCATCACAACCAATTGTGTCAGCAACCTATAGAGGAGAGGTGTAATGAACTTTTTCCCAATATTTTTCTTTTGTTTGGGAGAGGGGAGGAAGGAAAGGGAGTGGGAAAAATGTATAGCTCAATAAAAACAATAAAAAGGAAAAAAAGAATTTGCATCAACTGACATTAATGGAATGTTAGAGCTTCTACCCCAAAATATGATACCATGGCATTTTAGAAAAGCAGAAGAAATGGGAATTTATGTCTCCATGCCCCACAGGAATAGGTCACAAAAGAATTCTGACTTTCCTGGGAAGCAGGAATGCCCTGATCAGAGGCACCTTCTCTAAAACATAACCTAGGGTTATGTCTGAATACAATTCTTGCTAAGTTCCTCTCAGCATCTTACAAGTAAATCAGTTTTTTCCAATAAAACTTTTTTTCCAATCATCTGCTTGTTCATCAAACTTCAAACCACACAGATTTCACTATTTCTTTGCCAATTTTGAAGACTATATCACACAAAGCTTAGAGTGTGTTTGTGTGTTTTATTTCCTCGACAAGTTGTCTTTTGTTGTGGGCGATTCAGCCACAACACTAGCAATCTTGTGTTCCCTACGACGGCATGGTTGGTCAGGACAAATTCTAAAGGATTAGCAAGGGCCGGCTTGGGGAGGAAGCCACTCAGGACAATGAAAGAAGTTGTAAGTTGTCTGGCTGTGCTGGTGGACTACATCTTCTTTGTGAGTCCTCTGCTGATTTGTATGAAGGAGAGCTAATCAAAGAGAAATTCAGATAATCCAAACCCTCTTGAAATTGTTGCCATATTCTCCAAGTGTGATGGTGCCAGAGGATAAGGGAGGAGGATGGTGAGTTCTTGACCTTCATGGACTGTCTCAAAACATTTCCAGTTTCAAGATGCTTATAAAGAGGGTTAGTATAGCAACCTTAGATTGATATCATGTACATAACTGAAGGGAAATCCATTTTAATAATTTTACAGTTAAATATTAACAAAATCATTAAATGAGCAAAAAGACAAAACCATTTTTCTATGTTGTTCAACTTGAGAGTCATGCAAGGACTTTGATTCCTTGATAAGCTCTCATAGAGATAGGGTTACTATTCTGTCCTCCTTTATTTGTTTTCTTAATTACCATGTAATGTGGTGTGGGGGGGGGTTTGTGAGAGTTCTGGAGAGCATATACAATAACACACATGGAAGTAGGTAGACAATCTCAGATGTTAATCCTTGCCTTCCATCTTAAGTGAGTGCTCTTTATCACCAAGTATGCGAGGTGGTTGGCTCATGAGCTTCCAGAGATAATCCTATCTTCACCTTCCATTTTGCTGTAGGAGAGTTGGGATTGAAGATGAACAACAGTTTTTGTGGGTTCTGGGGATATATAGTCACATGTTCTCACTGGCACAGCCGGTGCTTTAACCCCGAGTCATTTCCCCAGCTCTCTTCTCTTTAACCACTTTGGGAAAAGAAGAAGAAAATAGCCTAAATAGTTCTTTCTTTGACATCTACAGAAGTTGGAAAATTCTGAGTTTCTGTTTGCCAGCATTCAAGTCTAAATGGCAAATGACATGAAAGTGGTAGGCAAATAGTAATGGATCAGGTTTCTTCCTGAAGTTCGGCAATGTGCCTTGGAGCTTCACTCAACATAGAGGACTTTAATATAAAATGGCATTCCCATAGGTAAGCAGAAGTCATAGCAGTGGCATACCTCTGTGTTTCAGTAACAGAAAGAAACAGAAACCAGGAATGTTGAAAATGAAGATTTGAAACTCAGCTGTTAGGGGCTGTCAAGCCCTGGGATGGGAGGAGGTGTTATGATTATCCTACATTCCTTACAGAAGTGAATACCCATGGGAAGAGTGCATCCCCTACAACAGCTACCACCCACGGAAAGACTCCATCCCCTACAACAGATACCACCCATGGGAAGACTCCATCCCCTACAACAGCTACCACCCATGGGAAGAGTCCATCCCCTACAACAGCTACCACCCATGGGAAGAGTCCATCCCCTACAGCAGCTATCACCCATAGGAAGAGTTCATCCTTTACAACAGCTACCACCCATCGGAACAGTCCATCTCTCACAACAGCTACCATCCATGGGAATAGTCCATTTCTTACAACAGCTATCAACCATGGGAAGAGTCTGTCTCTTGCCTTAACAACATGAGACTTCCTGAAATGCTTGCCTCTCTCTTAATTTCAATCCACATGTCAACAATGTTCTTATCCAAATTGTATTTTCCTGTTACACTTTTCTGCATGTAAGATAGCTGAAAGATTGAAGAATGCCTTATAAACATCTTTTTATGTGAATTAACAGAGAGATGTTCTAGGCTTTCATCACCTTCTAGCAAGTTTGTTTCGTAGCATGAATGGGTCTTGGCATACCTTTCAATTATATAATTGGACTAATAAAAGTGAGTCTCTGAACATACTTAGTTTTAATTAAAGAACATATTTCACCCCCTCACATGTATTTGTCCTGAGAATTTAAATCTGAAAAGAACCTGTTAAGTACTCTCATTACCAAATTTTAAATACAACATTAATGAACTAAAACCCGTACTATTTTATGTAGCATAAGAAGCACCCTGTGAGATCTTGTCAGGAATAATGTTTTATTTAACTAAAGTTATATGCAAACTTTTTTGATGCATCAATGATAGTAATTAGTGAGCCTAGATAATGGATACATTGGAGTTTATTATTACGTTCTTTCTATTTTGTACATATTTGGCAAGTCCATAACAATAAATTAAAACAAGAACAAAAAAGCAAACAAAAAGACACACCAGAAGATTTAAAAGACATTTTTCAAAGAAATTCCCACAATAGAGGCAATGTGGTTTGTTCTCTGCCTGGGTTCTTCTTGTCTCTGTCTCCACAACAAGGAAAACTTTAGCTCCAGTTACATGGGCAGTGGTATCAGGTGTCTATTCTGCCTCCGGCTCTGTGCTATTCCTTTGCCATAAGGCACTATATTTGGATCTGTGTCTAACTGTCTACACTCTGGTTCAAGTTCTAAAGAATCATCTCGTTTCTTTTCTAGATGGGATTGATTCTTGTCTGCCTTTGCCAATGATTTTGAAATATCTATGACAGAGGATTTAAATTTTCCTAGGAAATGTTTCTTCTCTCTTGTTAAATAACTAGAAATTGTCTTATGATGCCAATACCGTCCCCCTTAATACATTAGTGCATTTTATTTTAATCAAAGCCATCATTTATTTCCTCCCTCCAACTTCAGCTGGGTCTCTCCTTCTACAGCCACCAGAAATTCTATCCTTCTGTCGCTCTGCCTCTCTTTCTCTCTGACTGTCTCTCTCCCCTCCCCACCAAAACAAAAAACCTAACTGAGTCCAACTAGAGTTGACTGCAGTGCATATGGGTGTAAGGTGCTCCAACCTGAACAGCGAGAACTTACTCCTGAAAACCTACTTTTTCTCCTCCAGGAGCCATTGACCGATCATAACTTCTCAACTAGGGGTAGTGCCTTGTAAGCCTACTCACCCATTCCATAGTAGAATATTGACTAGGTAGACCTTGTGCAGGTCTTTTGTAGTCAACCAGAGCTGTTGAAAGTTTGTGAGTACAACCGTGGTCAGTAATGTCCAGAAGACACAGTTCCATGACAATCTATTGTAACTTAGTGTTACAATAGATTGCACATTGTTCCTTGAGCCCTGGGGGATTGAAGAATATAGACACTCCCTTTGGAGTGTTAACTTCTCAGCCACTCATTCCCAGCGTCTCAATTGTTTATGGATCTCTGTGTTAACCTCTGTCCACCACAAAAAGAAGCCTCTCTGAGGAGAAATGAGAGCTGGACTCATCTACAGATGTAAGGATAGTACCATACCAGTTTATCAAAATTATAGTAGTAAGTCCTCACCTAGTGTTTATGGCCTCTCTAGCCACAGGTTCTTGGTCAGGTTTCTCAGCTTGTTTGTCCTTTGTGTACATGAAGGCTACTCGTTTTGTGTGTGTGTGTGTGTGTGTTTGTGTGTTAATTTTATGTCCTACTATTTCCCTAGAAGTGTTTATCAGAAGTTTCCTGGTAGAGTTTTTAGGTTGTTTTATGTATAAAATTATATGATTACAAATACAGATACTTTGACTTCTTTGTTTTCTATTTGTATCTTCTTGATCTCCTTTAGTTGTTTATTGCTCTAGCTAAGACTTCAAGTACTATATTGAGTAGGTATTGAGAGAGGACGTCTGTAGATGAAGGCTGCTTGTTCATTCCCAGCTGCCCAGACCTGAAATAATCACACAGAAATTGTATTAATTAAAACACTGCTTGAACAATTACTTAGGCGTATTGCTAGCTAGTTCTTATATCATAAATTAACCCATTTCTATTAATCTGTGCATCACCAGGAGATCATGGACTACTGGCAAGGTTCCAGTGGGCTCCCGTGAGCATCTTTCTCCTTTGGCAGCTACATGGTGTCTTTCTGACTCCACTTATTTTCTCCTCCTCTATCTGATTGGAATCTCTGCCTTGCTTTGTTCTGTGCTGCAACAGGCCCAAAGCAGCTTCTTTATTAACCAATGGTATTCACAGAATACAGAGGGGAATCCCACATCAGATGTCCTTATCTTATTCCTGATTTATTTTCCTTTTAGGTTGCTGTTGGCCATTAGGTTGCTGTAAACTACTTTTATTATGTTGAAGTATGCCCTTGTATCCCTAGCCTCCCTGGACGTTTATCATGAAGGAATATTGGCTTTTTTTTTGCATTCAATGAGATGATCATGGGTTTTGTCTTTAAACTGTTTGTATTGTGGATTACATATATCAATTTATGTATGTTTAACATTCCTACATCTCTGGAATTAAGTCATCCTGATATTTTTCATGAATTCTTAGCTCTAACTTGCAAGTATTTTATTAAGAATTTTTGTATCTATTTTCATAAGGGATATTGGTTTGTAACTTTCCTTGTTGGGTCTTTGTATGGTTTTAATATCAGGATAATAGAGGCTTTGTGAAAAGAATTTACTAATGTTCCTTCTGTTTCTATTTTGTGAAATAATTTGAGGAATATTGGAATTAATTCTTCTTTGAAGGTCTGGCAGAATTCTGTACTGAATCCATCTGGCTCTGGGATTGTTTTGGCTGGGAGATTATTAATTACTGCTTCTATTTCACTAGGAGCTGTGGTCTGTTTAAATTCTCTGTTTTGTCTTGATTTAACTTTGGTAGGTTGCATTTACCAAGAAATTTACCCATTTCTTTTAGGTTTTTTATTTTATAGAATACAAAAATTTAAAAGTGTGTTCTTATAATTTTCTGAATTTTCTCAATATCTGTTGTAATGTCCCTTGTTATCTCTAATTCTATTAAATTGGAGCTTCTCTGTATATATTTTGCTTAGTGTGGCTAAGGGTTTGAAATTTTTGTTGATTTTCTCAAAGAACTAACTCTTCATTTCATTGATTCTTAGTAATTTTTGTTTTTGTTTCATTGATTTCAGCCCAGAGTCTGATTATTTCTTTCTGTTCACTCTTTTCAGATGCCATTTCCTCTTATTTTTCTAGACCTGACTGGTGTGTCATTAAGTTACTAATATGAAATCTCTCCCTTTTTGGATATAGACTTAGTCCTATGAATGTGCCTCTTAGAACTGCCTTTGTTTGAATCCTATTTTAGGTATGTTGTGTTTTCATTTTCATTCCGTTTGAAAAAGGCTCAAATTTAATTAATTTTAGATAGAAATTGCTTGTTTGTTTTTATCCACAGATGTTTTTCTTCATTGAGTATAATTGATAATTTTCCTGGGGATAGTAGTCTGGGTGGTCCTTAGAGCTTTAAGAACAACTGCCCAGTTCCTTCTGTATTTCAGAGTCTTTATCGAAAGTCATGTTTTTGAACCTGCCTTTATATGTGACTTTGTGTCTTTCTCTTATAGATTTCAGTATCCTTCCCTTGTTCTGTACACGTTTTGTTTTGATTATTATGTATCCTGGGGAATTTCTTTCCTTGTCCTGTCTATTTGGAGTTCTGTATGCTTTTTGTACTTTGATAGACATCTCCTTCTTTAGATTGGGGACATTTTCTTCAATGGTTTTATTTAAAATATTTTTCTGTATCTTTGACTTGAGTTTCTTCTCCTTCCTCTATTCCTATATTTCATAGATTTGGTATTTTCATAGTGTTACAGCTTTCTTGTTTTTTTTTTTTGTGTGTGTCTGGATTTTTTAGATTTAACATTTTCTTTGACTGAGCTTTGCACTTCTCCTACCTTATTTTCAAGACCTGAAATTCTCTCTTCCATGCTTTGTAATTTGTTGGTGAGGCTTACTTCTCAGGTTTTTTGTTTGACATTCTAAGTTTTTCTTTTCTAATTTTATTTTAGTTTGAGTGTTCTTAGTGATTCTATTTCTTTGTTAAATTCTACTCTCAAGTCATGAAATGTCTTCATGGTTTTATTCAAGCTGTTTGTATTTTCATGGTCTTAATGAAGTCTTTTATTATAATTTCTTAAAGGTCTTTGAATATATTTATAATTGCTATTTTGAAGTCCTTGTCTCATGCTTCAGCTAAATTGTTTTTCTCAGGCCTATTGCAGTAGGGTTGCTGACTTCTGGTGAGGCATATTGTCTTGGCTGTTAATGATTTTGTTTTGCACTGAGACCAAGGCATCTGGAGCTATGATGTCTGAAAGTGTTTCTTGGTGTAGATATCTGGTCTCATCTTTGTTGACTGGGTATTACATTCTTTGGTTGCTCTTAGTCATTCTGGATCCTAACCAAGTGTGGTGCCTGTAGAGTCTCTTGTGGAAAGTGCATCTGTTGGTTGGCAGTTACACAAAAGAATCAGATGGACCAAAAGGAAAGGCTTGATGAGGCAGTGGGAAAGAACTAGGGGTCCCTTGGCTCACACCAGGAGGCACAGTCCCCAGAGAAAGGAGATGTGGTGGGAGAAGAAGATCCTGTAGCTAGGCTGCAGCAGAACTAACAGTAAGTCTGGAGAGATTGGAGTGAAGTACAGGAAAGACAATAAAGGCACTTACTGATTCCCAGCCTATGAGGCTATTGAGGGTCCTCATTAGAGAGTGGTTTTGCAAGTCTGTGGGTGATATGGGTCAGAAGGAAGGGCTGATATGGGCGGCAGAAGAGATCTAGTGGCACCGTGGGTGTGCATCAAGGTGTGTATTGTTTAGAAAATGGGTGTGAGGAGCCAGGAGAAGCTTCTGTAGGCAGGCTGCAGCTGGGTTCTAGAACCATAGTTTTAATTAATTACTAGATAACTTTCAGCACTCCATCCCTTAGGTTTGGCAAAGAATGGCGTGCCTTAATGCTTTCCACTGTGTCTACATGAATACCTTCCAATAAAAACAACAGTCCCCTTGCTTTCCCCACATATATAAAGGGATTCTAAACACCCTTAGCAGAGGTACTATTTTTTGGATGGAGAGGTTTCTCTGTAAATAAAGTATGGTAAGATTATGTTTCCCCAAGGATATTTCTAATCCAAAATACTACTTAAGACCTCATTTGTCCATGAGCTTGTTAATTATGTCCTTATAACTCTACCCTTGATGGAGAAATGTGTGGAAAGGTGTGACATTCAAAACCCACTGCACATAAATCTAAGAAAGACTGTTTAATGAGTCAGCAGATTAATTTCTTGCCACAACCAATTAGTAAGGTCTGCTCCAGGTCCATTTTTTTTTCCTTTCTTGACTTTCTCCCCAAACATCTTCTTATGCCAAGTCTTTTCAATTACTACCCACACATTACCTCCAAAATCATTCATGGTTTGGAACCTCACAACCACTGTGTGACAACTCAATGGATTCATCTAGGAAAACAGGAACCATATGAGGAATATTCCTCTCACACAGTCACAGACACAGGCCTCCTCTGTACTTTTTTCCATTTTCAATTCTCAGTCACAGCTTATTTATCAATCCAGTGTTTTTGTTCACTAAAAACTGTCAGCAGGATGCATTGTCTCTTCAAGAATATTCCTTTTCTTTTGGTAACAATTATTAATATCACTTCCAAAGGAGAGACTTGAATCCCTGAAGCTAATTTAAACCCTTCCTTCTTATTCAGTTGTATATTTCCTCAGTTGCCTAGAAGGTCTGGTTTTATATTCACTCTCATTCTTTTTTTCTGTTTCTCATCTCATTTTCCCTCTCTTCTCTCCATACCTAGCCTAGTTCTGCCCTTCTTCCATGGTTCCTCGGAGTGCCTTTAATTCCCCTTAGAACAACACAGTCTTTTCTGTTTCTCCTCAATACTGAATATTAAAATGTAAGACTAGGTAACTCTGCTATTCTGTCCTAGATTTTAACTGTTAAATAGTCTTACCCTGCTATTGCTTTGAAGACTTAGAAGACAAATTGACATAGAGCAATTAGAAACCTTTAAAAGACTGATGGTTTATAAAAGCTCATTATGGCCACGTCATCTTGCAATTAAAAGTTTCTGTTATTTTTGAAGGACTGCAGAGGTTCTGAGTCATATATTGGATAATAAAATGCTAAAGCAAACATTTGTACACATAGGTAAATACTATATTTAGATGGAATAGTCTGCAAACTCTTCAGCCAAGTTGGATAATCTTTTGATCACCACTCCCTTCTTCTCTTCCAGCTGGTTTTGGTGGAGTTGGGAATATGGTTTCTTCTTTGGTCAGTGCCTCATTGTTTTGCCGGTGAGAGTTAACAAGTCCAAGGCTGCTGGTTTGGTTTCCCAATGGTTTCCTTCTCTTCCTGCTAGTGCCAAGTCAAAGACTGTCCTTCAAATAATGACCAACCATTTTATAAATGGTGGACATAAAGGAGATGGGTGCGGGGATTCAGATGGGTCAGTGGCAGTTCACAATAAGGCAAGTCAAAGCATCTGTCCTCTGGGATGTGGTTCAGGAAGTTCATTCTCCCACATATACAAATTACTGAACATTTGTATGATTTGTACATGTATGACCTCAGATGTTAGTTTCTATAACTTTTCTTCTTTTTCTCATTTTTAAGTTAGGTAGTTTACTTCATTTATCAACAGCAAGTGTGTTCTGAGGACAAGAATGGCTACTTATATCACAGTTATTTGTCATTAAATAAAAAATACTTTTATTACTTTATTTTCACATGAGTATTTTTAAAATATATCTTTTTGATATTTTGAGAATCTCATACATGCATACAATGTATTTTGATCCTACTCACCATCTATTCCTTCCCCTCACTCTTCCTTTCCTTACCCCTTCCAAACTTTGTATCCTTTTAAAAATTTTTTTTTGAGATTGTAATAGTTCTATATCATTTCCCCCTTCCCTTTCCTCCCTCCAAACCCTCCCACATGCCAAACCTTGGTCTCATTCAGATTCATGGTTTCTTTTACTTTCATTATTTGTGGTGGTTTGAAAGAAAATGATCCCCATAGGGAGTGGCATTATTAGGAGGTGTGGCTTTATTGCAGTAGGTGTCACCTTGTTAGAGGAAGCTTGTCACTGTGGTGGGGGTAGATTTGGAGATTTCATATGCTCAAGCTACAACCAGTGACACAGTTGCCTCTGTTGCCTTCAGATCAAGATGTAGAACTCTCGTCTTCTTCCCCAGCACCATGTCTGCCTGTATGCCATCATGAAAATAACGGACTAAACTTCTGTAAGCCAGCCACAATTAAATACTTGCCTTTATAAGAGTTGTCATGGTTATAGTGTCTCTTCACAGCAATAGAAATCCGAATTAAGACATTATTGTTAAGGATACACAAATACATGTATGTGTATACATATATTTCTAAATATATAAATACAACATGCTCAGTCTATATAATGTTACTTGTATGTATATGTTTTCAGAGCTGATCATTTGGTATTAGATAATCATTGGGTTGCCCTTCTGTGGGGAAGGCTAGTTCTCCTGTTCTGAGTATTCCTTAGTGGTGCATGAGAACAATTCTGTATCTGTCAATTATGTTTTAAATAAACACTGATTGGTCAGTAGCCAGGCAGGAAGTATAGGTGGGACAACCAGACAGGAAGTAGAGGCAGGGCAATAAGAGCAGGCGTATTCTGGGAAGAAGGAAGCTCTTCCCCCAGTCCCGCCTAGATCACGGAAGAAGCAAGATGTGACCTACTG
>PVIU01011132.1:0-66322 GCA_004026605.1 Ondatra zibethicus
GATAGACTATCGCTGTGTGGCCTATGTGAGCCTAGGATAGACTATCGCTGTGTGGCCTATGTGAGCCTTGGATAGACTATCGCTGTGTGGCCTATGTGAGCCTAGGATAGACTATCGCTGTGTGGCCTATGTGAGCCTAGGATAGACTATCGCTGTGTGGCCTATGTGAGCTTCAGACTCACAGTGCTCCTTCCTCTGTCTCCCAAGGGCTAAGATTACAGGTGTGGGCTCTTATTTTCAGTAAATACAAGGGGGAACTATTCAGGACATCTAACTCTAAGATCTTAAAAGAACAATATGTCTCCTTTATTCTAAGTCAATTCAGCTAATAATTACATAGGTTGAGAAAAGACTAGCACATCACTGAGGATTAAAGAAAATGGCTCAAGTAGTGCCCAGCCCATGGCAAACTTTCAATATGAGTTAAATGAGTGGGGATCTGAATTTGAAAAAAAAAATGACAGTAACACTCTTTAAGTTGAAAGCTGGCTTTTCTGGTGGGCTCAAGGAAAAGAGAATATTTATCTTGTAAAAAGCTATTGGAAATAGGCTGAACTACTCTAAGATTGAATTTCTCTATTTGCAAGGAGGGAGTAAAAATCTCACAGCTGTTGAAGTGCCTAGGCTAGAGTAAAGGTTAGGGAGCTGGGTGTGCTAGGGCACACTGTGTTCCTTAGAAGACTCGTGTTACACACAGGTGCAGACAGGTGCAGCTCAGCATTCCCTGAAGCTGGCTACAGGGACAACACAGTACGTTACAGATGGTCCCTGGCTCAGAACGGAGCTCTGGCCAATAAACCCATTGTAGGTTAAAATGCATTCATCTCATTTCTTTTATTTTTAGCTTGATGTATAAAGATATGAGATGCACCTACCAATGAGGTACCATGCTGTTTCTATACATGCAATTCAATGTATGTCAATGAATTACATTCTGTAGTGTTTAAACTGGTGTGAATACATCTATCACTGCTTATAGTGCATGGGATGAAATCTGGGACCGCATGTAGGTGAGTACTCCGTCACTGGCTACCTACTGTCTAGGCCCATAAAAACACATCTAATATCCTGAGGCTACCAAGGGGCATAGCTTAGCAACATGGTACACTAAGGAAGATTGGTTGTTTCCCTTGGGAATTGCAACTGCTGCCCTATACCGAGAGAAAGTATTGAACTCCAGATCACTAATCCAGGTAAAGGTCAAACTTCAAAGGACAGTTTTTCCTTGATCTGTATTGACTCATCAAAAGTGGGGCACTGTAAGTCAAATATTGTCAGCTGCTGACTGACTGTACAGAAGTTGGACTGCTGTGCCCTTTTTAAATTAAAAAAAAAAATCCCAGAGGAAAAATAAACTGTTTTCACAAGCTGTAAAGTATTTTTGTTTAGAAATGAAAACATGAAAAATGAATTTAAACACAAAATCAGTGCATGAAAAATACTAAGCTCCAAGTTGGATTATTTTATATACGTCAATATTTTAGCTCTCAGTATTTTAGTGAACACACACACACATATAATATTTAGAAAAAAAGTCTGATTTTTAAAAAAAATTATTTTATTGGCTTTCCCCTTTTTTTCTTAGCCTTTTTCACAGTTCTGCTGCCTTGAGAAATTTTTTTCTACCCTCCTCATTGGCTCATGTGATTATCTAATTTTCAAGGAAACAGCTCAACCTCAACCGAGGGGGAAGGATAGGCTTGGGGCCAGAGAAATCAAGTTGAGGGCTGCCCTGCCATGGGCAGTATAGCCGTGGGCAAGCCACTTCAGTTAAGAAACCTCTCCCCTACAGAATGGGGTTTTTAAGCAGGCGCTCTCTTCAGAAACTGATTTCTGCCAAACTTTAATGATTATCATGCCAATTCCTTTTTTGTCCACACAAACCTGTCCATCTTGCTTTCATCGATTATCATGCCTTGCTGGATTTATTGAGCTCTCATCTCGAGCTCTTTTTTGTTGTTGCTGTTTTGTTTTATTTTGTTTTTTGAGACAGGGTTTCTCTGTAGCTTTGGAGCCTGTCCTGGAACTAGCTCTTGTAGACCAGGCTGGCCTCGAACTCACAAATATCCTCCTGCCTCTGCCTCCTGAGTGCTGGGATTAAAGGCGTGCGCCACCACCGCCCGGCTCCTCTCGAGCTCTTTATAGATTTGCGCGACTCTCCTACCCCAGACTCCACACAATGCTTCCTACGCCAACACGTGTCTGAGCAGTCCCGCCTTCCTGGTTTATATTAGCCTCAGGCCAGTCTCAGTTCCTGCTCACCTGGCCATCTTCCTGCTGTTCTTTCCCGCACTCCACAGACCCACGATTCAAAATTGTATTTTTTCCCCAGAGTCTTTATTTGCACACTCATGTATCCTTCTTCAAAGAGCCCCAGAATCTCCACTACAATTTTCCTTCAGAGGCGTCTTGCTCGTCGTCACGTCCTGTGTACTCTTCACAGCCCAAGCCTAAGTGTCCTCCTGCTCTGTCCGAATCTTTTGTGTAACTCTTCTTGGTACCTGCTGTGTCCCCTTCAGGTGTAGATTCCCAAGGAAAGCAGATCAGAGGCGGGTGTGGTGGTGGCCAGCTGTAATCCCTGCCCTCAAGAGGCTGTGTCAGAAGGACTGCGTGTTCCAGGCAAGGCTGCAGCACTTTGTAATCAAAAATAAAAAGGAGCCGGGCGGTGGTGGCAGAACTCTGTGAGTTCGAGGCCAGCCTGGTCTACAAGAGCTAGTTCCAGGACAGGCTCCAAAGCTACAGAGAAACCCTGTCTCGAAAAACCAATAAATAAATAAATAAATAATAAATAAATAAAATAAAAAGGAAACAAGAAAATTGAGGAAAACCCACGGAGCAAGTCTCTTCACACTGCCATCTCACCACTACGACAGAGCCTGTGAGTAGGTGGCCAATGTTACAGAGGTGGACATTTTCTAGTCTTCTCAAGGCTTGGACTTAGTTCGTACCTTTAGATTTCCATAACTCAGACATTTTGGCATAGCTTTGTGTATGTGGTGTTGGGAATCGAACCCAGAGCCTTGTACATGCTCTACCTCCGAGCTACACCCTCCTCCTATTTAGCGTCCTTCTTTTCAGTATCCTTGGTGGTAGTTACTATAACCATCTCTTGGGGAATCGTTATTGCATCAGATATGTTATTGCTTAAGTCAGGGGTTTTATAATTAGAAAGCACAGAGAACGACTCAGCCTCCTGGAGGGAGATGATGAGAGGAGGTGGGGTGTGTGTGAGACACCGCAGTGATGTTGTGGGCATCCAAGCACAGGCAGCTCAGGGGAAACCATGTGCTGCCAAGCAGTTTCTTGGGCACTCGCCGATACCTGGCATCTTCCCACACAAGTATGCCAGTCCCTCTGTCAGCCCCCTCAGGTTTCAACTGCCTGGTCACTCGTCCATTAGTCTTGTTGCAATTTGAGTTCCTGACACTTTCAGTCTGCCCCTATTACTTCCCTTCTTGCTCTCAAATATCAGCTCTACAAGAGAGCGCCCTAAATGACAGAGCTCATCCATTGGGGCCAACATTTATTTATTTATTTATTTACTCATCAAATATTTACGGGATACCTGATCTATGTCAAGTACACTCCTATGCGCCGGCAGAAAGGTGTCAGGAAAGACAGATGAAAATGTCTGTCCCTGTGGAGTTTACCTTTGGCTCGCTTCCAGGAGGTCACTAAATGTAGTACTTGAACTAGAAACCACCCTAGGCATCATACTCCGGGGTTGGGAGTAGGGAAGCAATGCCATGTGATAGGAAACATGACCACCTGTTCAACAAAGGTGAGCAGGGCAGACTCTCAAAAGGGATATGTGGGCAGGTATGTAGGTACTTTAACATAATAATCACTTGAAAATTTCTGTACATTAAGCATATTCCCTTCCCTCATATGTATCTCATATGTATTTTTTAAAACATTATTTACTTTGTATGTGGGGGGTGAACTGTGCATGTAGGCATACATGTAGAGGTCAGAGGACAATGCTGACATCTTCAGAAATGCCATCCACCCTTTTTGGGACAGGGTCTCTCATTGGGTTGGAGCTCACCAATTAGGTCAGTGGGCCCCCAGCAGTCCTCTGGTCTCTCTGGTCCCGCTCTAGGATGAGAAGTGTGTATCAACACACCTGGTATTTTCATGTGGTCCTCATGCTTGCGATACTTTATGGCTAAGCCAGCTCCCTAGTTCCTCAACACACTTTAACCCTTACATTCTTTGGTCGATTCAAGGGCTCAGAATTTGAATGCATTCTTCCATCTTCTAAGTAGGTATAATATTAAGTGTAATTGGGAAAGATATTAACTTAAGGAAAATCCAGGGTTTGAGCTGCATTTCTAACTTCTAGTGAGGATTATCCCATGGCAAAAGGATAACATACTGTAGACACGATGATATCAGCTCACTTTGCAAATACTGGATGTTGTGATTCCCATATGTCTATAGTTGAAGGGGAAAATGAAAGTACTTTTAAAACCTTTCTTAACCCTAAAATCCATTCAAGTGTGCATCTACCTTTCTTCCTGGGATCATTGTGTGCCTAGGGATGAGTGTATGTGTCAACAAATAATGGTTCAGCCATAGACCCAAGCTGGAAGTTCATTCTCTCTCTCTCTTTCTCTCTCTCTCTCTTTTTCTCTCTCTCTTCCTCTTCCCTCCTCTTTTCTTGTAATAGCAATGAATCCAGAATCTTGCACATGCTAGGCAAGGGCTTACCACTGATCCCCAATTAGAAGGCTTCTTACAGAAGCAAATAACGGCAACCAAATGAAGTTTTCTGCATTAAAACCCCATCAGTAAACTATGCATGGATAGTGTACACCTGTGATTCCAGCACTCCTGAAGCTGAGACAGAGGGATTATGAGTTTGAAGCCAATCTAGGCTACCATCATAGGAAGGCTTTGTCTAAAAGAAATCAATCAATCAAACAAAACCTCAAATTACTGAAATGTGTAAGTGCATTATACAAAATTCATAATGCCAACAGACATGAAATTTTTATTAGAAGTGATCATGATACATGGTACTGTCAAGGGAATCAAACACCTTCCACTGTCAATCAAGAGCCTTGCTCACTGGCCTTCCACCTCACTATAACTGAATGTTCTGCCCTATAAACCTCTTTTTAAGTTAAACCAGGCTTCCTCGGGTCCATACAGATTAAATCTGCAAGACTCAAGTATACATTGGAGGCCTGGCTGCAGAATGAAGGAACTTTGGAACAACATTTTACAAAAATTAATTAGTCCTTGTAAGTAGTTTGTACTCTGCTTTTAAACCTTGAGTGGACTTCTACTTACTTAGAGCTTACAAAGAAGCAAGCTTTCAGCTACTCTCTCTGACTTTATCTTTTCAGTTTCATAGCAAAGGGTGTGGGTGAGGGGAGGAGACAATTAATGCTCAAAGACCTGAATGGAAATCCTGGGTGATCCTCTTCATCACAAGCAGTTCTGCGACCCTTTACCTCAGCCTTGGACCTGATGTTATACCTACATATAACATATTTATTATCAGTGCTTTCCAAACAGATTTAATGAAATGATACGGTGTGTGTGTGTGTGTGTGTGTGTGTGTGTGTGTGTGTGTGTGTGTGTGTTGTTGGGTTTTTTTTAAACTCTATTCTCTTTGAGGGGCACCACCCAGCTCCCAAATAAATACATGGAAACTTATTATTACTTATAAATGCCTGGCCTTAGATTGGTTTATTTCTAACCTGCTTTTCTTAACTTAAATGATTCCATCTATCTTTGTCTCTGGCCTTTTATCTCTCTCTAGTCTATATACCGTTCTTTACTTCTTACTCTGTGGCTGCCTGTGTAGCTGGGGGGCTGACCCCTGATATCCTCCTCTCCTCTTTTTTCTTGCTCCTCAATCTCTCATTTATTCTCTCTGCCTGCCAGTCCTGCCTGTTTCTCTCTCCTGCCCAGCTATTGGCCATTCAGCTCTTTATTAGACCAGTCAGATGTTTTAAACAGGCAAAAGTAACACAGCTTCATAGAGTTAGACAAATGCAACATAAAAAAGTACAACACATCTTTGCATCATTAAACAAATATTCCACAGCATAAAAGAATGTAGCACACCTTTAATATGGCACAAAATGTGTGTGTCCATGCTCATATGTGCACAAGCCTATACTTGAGTGGAAGCCAGGCATCAGTGTTGAGTGGCTCCCTTAATCACTGTTCACGTCACCTTTTTTTTTGAGACAAAATCTTTCACTGATCCTGGGCCTTAACTGATTTGTCTAGACTCCATAGCTGGGCAACCCCTCCCCCCCTTTACCCTGATCCTGTCTCTGTTTCCCCAGACTGCTGTGCCTGGCCTTCCACACTGGTGCCGGGACCCAAACTCAGGGTCTCATGCTCGCACAGCAAGCACTTTGCAACTCCAGCATTAATTGTTTCCTTCTCAGTGAGACAGATTTTTAAAGCAGTACCAGACATCCTTCCTCCTGCTTCTTCTAAAAGGTGCTTGCGACATGTTAAAACAGGCAGGAAGACTTTTAAACAACTTGTTTTAGACTTAGCAAGCAGCTACTGCACTTCTATTAGTGCTAGACACTGGGAACACAGTGTAATAAAGTGAACAACTGCCTGCTCTACGGCACTTACGGCTGGTGGAGAAAATGACTAGCAGTGATGTGGTGTGGGGAAAGGTGCGACGTTATCCGGAAGAAATGAAACGAGCAGAACGGAAAGCAGGGACTGCAAGTTAGATAAAGTGGGAAGGCAGGCTGAGTCTTTTGGAATGGCTTCATCCTTTCTCTTCTTGATTTAAAAGGGAGAGACATGTCAATTTATAATCCTCCCACTCTAAAAAGGTGAAGTACTGTTTTTAATTCCTTTTCATCTTCTATAGCCCTCATTAACTATGTTATTGCAGATCTAGCTTTGCCAGAAAAGAAACGAAATCCTAAACAGATTTTAAGTTTTGCTGCCTTCCTGCAGCTGCCTCAGCTCATGAGCGACATTTTCCTTCCTGGGTGGACTGACAATCAAGCACCATGACATGATCCTGGGGGTTGATGACTGCACAAAACCAAGTGTCTGTTAGAGCACGCAGGGCTTAGGAACTCTGCCGTCTCCTTTAGTCATTGGATTAATGCACGAGGCTCTCAGAGGCTGCTGCACTTCAGATACAACAGATAACAACTGAGTGTTTGTGAAATCACTGGTGGGTCCTCGTGTTGCTGTTCGTCTTCCTTGAGCATCATCTTGCTAGCCACAAATCCATAGGTCATCACTTTGATTTCTAGTTAGCCAAACTAGTGCAGTGGCACTACACTGGCTATCCCCTGGTCGTCTTTGGAAATCCTGGTTGTCTGGATCTCTGTTCCAAGTAAATCTCGAGGCATAGGCCCAGACCTCAGGAATCTCAGGTGCTTCCTACAGTCCTGCTCACATTATCTTCCTTCTTGTTTGCCTTTTCTTTTCTCTCTCATTTGTTCACTTAAAATTTTAAACAAAGGCACATCAGTTTTTTAAAAGTTCCATTTATACAAGAGATTCCTTTTATACAAGAACTTCATAGGTGAAGTTCAGACACAAGAGCATCTGAACTTCACCCATGAGCGCTTGGCAGCTTCCAGTCCCGCACTTCAGAGATTCTCGCAGGCTTCGGGTTGCTCTGTCACTTCTATAGGCCTCATCTTTTGCCCTACTCCGTTAACAATTTCACCAGCTCTGCTCTTTCCTTGTACTTTTTGTCCCTTCTTGTCTGCTTAAGCCAGAGTCCAGATGACAGAGCCTGTTAAGACTGTGTGGCCCTGTTGGTGGCCAGCCCTGGGCTGTTTGCAGCCTGTGATGCAATGTAGATCTAGTTACCCAGAGAGTGTTCACTCATCACTTCTGTGGCTGTTGTTCTCTGGGGCTTCGTCACACACTGCCAGGTGGCTGCTCTCCACAGCTAGGGCTACACTTAGGGTCAGCTGCAAGGAAGGTGCTTTGACCTTCAGAATGGCCCCTCGGCTTCCTGACTAATAGGCTAATCATAGCACCCAAGTGTGCTCCTGGTGTACAAGGCATCTTACCATCTGGTGCCTTTCCCTTTTCCCATCTTACTTCCCACCATTGCTATCACAGTTCTGCTTACACACACACACACATACACACACGCATCTATGGTTGCTTTTGTGCTACAAGGGCAGAACTGAGAAGTTGTGACATAGGCCTCATGGGTCACAAAAGCAGAACTATTTCCCTCTTCAGAAAAAGTACAATGATCCCTGCTCTGGAAGAGTCCCGTCATCGTGCTCCAGTAGAAAGACAGTGTAATCCACACAGCTGATTTTACAGTTGGCAGCAGAGCGCAGGCTTTATTGGGAACGGTGCAGTGTGTACAAGGCTTGCTGCCTGTGCATAAGGACCTGAATTTGATTAAAAAAAAAAAAAAAAAAGAACAGGCACCATGGTGTGCTCACCTGCAAGTCCAGTCCTGGGGAGAGACAGGAGGACCCCTGAGACTTGCTGCCAGCTACTGTAGTCAAATTTGTGCACTCTGGGATCACTGACAGACCTTGTGTCAAAGGAGTAAGGAAAGAACTGAAGAGTTGACTCAGATGTTAACAGCACTTGCCACTCTTGCAAGGACCCTGGCTTGGTTCCCAGCAACCACATTGCATCTCACAACCACCTGTAACTCCAGTTCTAGGGGATCTGACACCTCTTCTAACCTCCAAGGGCATCAGGCACATGTATAGTAAACATACATACATATAGGCAAAACACTCATATGCATAAAATAAATCTAATTTTTAATTTTATTGAAAATAATATTTTCAGACAGTAGTTAACCAATCAAGGGAGATAACCAATATTAATTTCTGGCCTCCACACATATGTGCATGCACACCCACACACACTGGCACACACATATGCACATATATACACATATCCTGATAATGATACATTTGTTAGTAACTACATTTAAAAAGAAATTAAGCAAACACAAACAACGCTTTATTTATCCCAGTATGTCCAAGTTGTTATTGCAATGTGTGCTGCTGAAAATAGGTAGTGAGTGAGGCATTTTACATTCCATTGCCGCACTAGGTCTTTGGATTCCTACCTACCTTTGACCATTCAGAGTAGCTCCATTCTGTGTTGAGCAGATGCTAAAGGCTATGCTACTGGCCAATTCTAGGTCAAATCCATGTCTATACTTGAAGATATGATCTGGAGATGACTAGTTTCAAGCAACACACTAGGACTCTCTGTCCTTGGTGAGCAGTGTCTTCCAGCTCATCACAGTGTGTTCATGGAGGAGACACAGTAAGACAGAGTTTCTAATTCTGCACAGGTATTACTCTGGAATATCGCTTTGCTTCTCAAGAGTCCATTTCTACATCTCTAGAATAAAATCATTGGACTGGATGACTTTAAGCTGTAATGTCACTGAGACTCAAACAGGCTGACTTATAACTCAGCGCACACTAGTTAATTTACCTAACAATCTGGTTCCTAACAAGCTAAGGCCAAATATGAATTTCAAGGTCAAACTGGTGCCATCATAACTTGAAAGTTTTTAGAGGTGAGAAGTTGTGATAGTCAGTCCCTCCAAATCCATATGGTAATGCTACATTTGGCACAGAGTGTTCAGAACATTATTGCTGTATTCCCAGGACATTCTGAAGATGGCCTGAGAAGGCCACTGCTAAGCAGGGAAAGAGGGAAGAGACTGGCATCTGTTGGGCAGCAAACTGGCTTCCTCTAATATTTATATGAAGTCAGACACACTGACATCACTCAGCACACCCTGCAGTTACGGAGCCTCAAAATCCTGTTCCTAAGGAGTTCGGGGTGAACACTGAAATAACAGCCTGGGTACATAGTTAAATAAAACAAGTTACTAAAATTATTTTTCTATTTCTTCTCATCTTTAAAATGCAGCTGCTGGCAAATTTAAAGTCATTTATATGACTTGTATTATCTAGCAACAGGGACACAGGGAATGGGGAGGAAATGGACCTAGCAACACATCAGTGGGCAATTTGGAGACTAGGAACTGTAATCAAGACGAGATGATCAAATTTCATCTTGTAAGTAGAAAATGTTATGATAAAATCAATATCTTTATTAAGCTTGTCCTGTGATTTATAAATCATAGAAGATACAACAGTGTAGGTGAAAAACAAAATCAAAGCTGTCAGGCACCAAAACTTTTGGGCAGAGTTTGCCTATGATTACTGTGTCCACTTTCAACCCATTCCATCTCCTGCCCCCTCCTCATAACAAGACCAGTTCTTGCCTTCAGGGAACAAAGATCATAGTAAGGGGTGAGAGGTATATGCTGTGGACACAAGTCAGATCTTGGTAGGAGCCCTTTGTCTGGATAAGATTATACAGCTCACATACAAGTTTATACCCCATTTCTCCTCTATACAAAGCGGGCAATTAGGACACAATGGTATGAAGATAAAATAAGGCAACATACAGAAAAGTTCTTAAGTAGAGCAGGCATCACATGCTGGATTCTAAGGTAATCTAGGCTATTATTCCCATTCAGAAAAAAGATTCAAGAAGCAGAAGTGTACTGTGCCCATGGCTGCGATCAGAGCTGGTCCATCATGTTTATGAATATGTTGCTGGTACAAATTAAATTGAAAATACTTATAAGAGTGCAACTCTAAAGCATTCTTGCTGTGCCACCAAATCCTCCTTCTCAGTAGTGCCTCAAGATCAGCGGCTGGGCACCTGGGCATGATGGTGACAAGTCTCCTGGAGCATCCTGCCAGGCATTTTGCTTTTGCTACTTGATAGTTACACCCTTCAGGATTCTAAACCCGAGATTTGTTTATGGAAGTGTTTCAGCTTGAAAAGCTTGTGTGTTGTTGAATGTGTGCATGCACATGCAAGCACGCATGTGAAGGCAGAGGTTGATATTATCATTCTTCAACTGCCACTCCATCTTATTTTTGGAGGCAAGGTCTCTCACAGAACCTAGAGGTCACTGATTTGACAAGACCGGCTGGGCATCAAGCCCCAATATCCTCCTGTTTCCAGCACTGGGATTACAGGTACATGCTGCCATGCCTGGCTTTTTCACATGGAAGCTGGGGAGCAAACTCAGGTCCCTGTGTTTGCAGAACAGGCACTCTCAATTGGGCCATCTCCCCATATTCCTCTACAGCAGT
Organism: Ondatra zibethicus; assembly: GCA_004026605.1. Lineage (NCBI taxonomy): Eukaryota > Metazoa > Chordata > Mammalia > Rodentia > Cricetidae > Ondatra > Ondatra zibethicus. The sequence goes on from PVIU01011132.1 coordinate 11,133, forward strand.
CCTACTAGCTGCTTTGAAAGTGGTTTTGTTCACCTTCCATCACCCTGGGGAAATGCATTAGAATTTAACTGGCTTCTATTTTATATCCTATGTGGGAAACTTGCCTTTCAGTATCAAGTGACTTTGTGAAACAACTTCATCTGTCCAGACAAAAGATTGTAAGTGGCTTAGATTTGTTTTGTACCTTAAAAGACCATGTGATTGAAGCTCGATCCCTAGTGTGATGGTACCTTTTAAAAGCTGGAGATTATTTGCAGGTCATTAGGCAATGGGGACTTCATCCTTATGAATAGACTAATGCTGTCTCACAGGAGTGGGTCAGATCTCATGGGCTGGATTAGCTCCCACAAAAATGGGCATTATAAACAAGTAGTTCTGGCCTCTCTCAACCTCTTGGCATGTGCTTCTGCCATATGATACCATTTACCTTGTTTTGATATGGTCAAGCAGATGGGATTGCTCAATCTTGATTTTTAAGGCTCTAATATTGTGGGTTACATAAACCATATTTCCTTATAAAATATAAGCCTCAGCTGGGAGGTGGTAGCACACACCTTTAATCCCAGCACTCAGGAGGCAGAGGCAGGCGGATCTTTGTGAATTCGATGCCAGCCTGGTCTACAAGAGCTAGTTCCAGGACAGGCTCCAAAGCTGCAGGGAAACCCTGTCTCGAAAAACCAAAAAATAAATAAAATAAAATGTAAGCATCAGGTATTTTGTTATAGAAACACAGAATAGACTTGAAGCTAAAACGGGTGGGTTCTCTTCCTCTTGATTCATCCACTGTGTTTCCTATTCCCTGTGGGACAGACTCAGATTCAATATTTAGAATCATTGACCGGAGACCAAGGTGATGATCTTGGAGTTTCTTCTTGGCACCTTTCTCAGGGAAAAAAGTCAGATCTTCAACAAAGTAGTTTGATTTTAAACCAGCTGTTATATTTGAACCAGGCAGTTGTCATTTGCCCTATAATTTAAATGTTTCAAAAAATTATAATAGCATCTAACATTTAATAGCTTTCAAAAGTGCTGCTAGTGTGTTTTGTTAGCTCATTTAGTCTTACTAACCACTGTGCAGAGCATGCCCTGCTAGTTTTATCATTCTTATTTACAGACAAGGAAACCAAAGGGCAAAGAGGTTAAGTAACTGCCCTAGATAACACAGATGTAAATAGTGGAGCCTGGGCTGGAACCTAGGTGTCTGGTCAGAATCTATGACCTCATTTCCCTGTGTCACTGTGGGAAACATGGCAGCATTCAAGTCAAGAAAGGCCTTGGTTTTTTTTTTTTTTTACCAACTTTTTGATGAAATTGCAAACATGCAGATCTTAAAGTCTATTTTATTAATCAAAATTATTTGTGGTAACTGATTGTTATACTAAGCTGAAAGAGTTTGAATCCAGAGTCTCTCCCAGAAGCCCATGTGCTGAAGGCTAGTGCTGCTATTGGGAAAGAGTGGAAGCTATAGGAGATGGGGCCCAGTGAAAAAAAAATTAGGTCATTGGAGGTGTGCCCTTGAAGGGAACTCTGGTCTTTTCTTTTTCCTCTCTTTTTTGGCTCCAGGCCATGGTGAGGTAAACCGACCTCCTTTGCTGTGCACTACCCTACCACCATAGCAAATGAACCTAAAGCCATGGGGCCAGATAACCGTGGTCTAGAATAGGAACTGAAACAAATCCTCGTATGTTATCTCGGATATTTTTCAAAACAAAAGACAGTTAACACATACAGCAATGTGGGTTCTTTTCAGGGCTTTAATTATTAGTTCTTTGAAAAAAGTATTGTGGAATTAGAGTATATTTTATTTATGAACAAAGAATAAGGAAAACAAGATCTAATTGTAGTCTTAATGTAAGGATAAAACATATTTCTTAAATTAAGATAAAAAGGCCAATGAGACAGCTCAGTACTGCTGTGCAATCCTGACAACCTGAGTTCAAGCGTGAGCCCCGGAATCCACATGAAGATGAAGAAGAGAATCAGTTCCATGAGGTTTTCCTCTGCCCTCCACACACACGCCATGGCATGCACACGCCAGCACCACACGAGAAGGAGCTTCCTTGCCTTCATGCTGCACTGCAGGCGTCTCTGGAGCTGAGCTGTGCTCACCCACTTGGCAGGAGACCTGAACACAGAATCTGTGTTTTGTTCCTGTGTGCATTTCCACAGTAAAGTCAATGAACAACAAGTATTTGTCGAACTGTGTTTCAAGAGAAGCATTCATATTTAAATGAGTTTCTTTTATTTGAAGTTTATTTTTTATAGTTGGTCAGGCATGCTTAACATGAAAGTCGGAGAGGCACGCGATCATTGATACCTATATTTATTTATTTATTTTGTGTTTTTGAGACAGAATCTCACTATGTAGACCAGGCTGGTTTTAAACTCACAGAGGTCCACCAACTTCTGACCCCCAAGTGCTAGGACTAAATAAATGTACCACCCTGCCTGGAAATAGCTATTTTTAAAGAATTCTTATTTGGGGCTGGAGAGATGGCTCAGAGGTTAAGAGCATTGCCTGCTCCTCCAAAGGTCCTGAGTTCAATTCCCAGCAACCACATGGTGGCTCACAACCATCTGTAATGAGGTCTGGTGCCCTCTTCTGGCACAGACAGAATATTGTATACATAATAAGTAAATTTTTTAAAAAAAATTCTTATTTGAAATACTAAGTGCACAAAAAATGTAATCATTTAGCTGTATTTATTCCAGGGAATTATAGTCTTTCAAGAATGGAATATTTGTGATCCATTATAACACTTATAACTGTGATGCTATTTACATTTATTTTTCATTTATCCTAAAATTTTCTGGGATCTAAGTTTTTATGAGTTTCATGAAATTGACATTTGATTTCTTTTTTACTATTTGACTCATATCTTATGTATTATAATTATAAAACACATAATAGCATTTTGTTTTCTATTTCCTGTCATTTCTGTCATTATGGTTTGTATGAAGAGAAAAACACTGTTTATACTATAAGAATAATGAGATACACACATACTAGATTTTAGCTGAAAAAATGAAGAGTAAAAAACTACAACTCAATTATGCATTTAGAAACAGCTTAAGTCTCACCATTAAAGATAAAAGCAAAGATATGTGGCATTATCTTGATTAAGATTCATTGGGAACTAATATAGTTCTAACATGCTATAGGGCTCCTAGGAATCAATATTATCAATCAAGTTTCTAAACCCCAAATTTCTGCCACTGACCACTTACTAAGCCTAATTAAAACAGTATTGAAGCTTATGCTATTTTTGATAATTTCATGAATTTTTTTACAAGTTCTTTTACCTCCCATGCTCATGGAATGGCGCAGTCAACAGTTGAACCTACAGATTCAATGCACTCTCCATCAAAACCCAATCACATTCTTCACAGAAGTAGAAAAAAAAAGCCTAGAATTTTATATAGAAGGACAAAAGACCCCAACTAGCCAAGGCAATCCTGAGTAAAAAGAAACAATGCTGGAAATATTGTAATACTTTATTTCAAATTAAATTACAGAGCTGTAGTAACAAAAAAGTAAAAAAAAAAAACTTTGTGTCTTGTGTAGACATGAAAACTTGTAGATGCAATAGAACAGAAGATGCAGAAATGAGTGAACACAGCCATGAGCAGCAAATTTGATAAAGGCTTGTGGTGTGTGTGTGTGCGTGTGTGCATGTATGCATGCCCGTGCTTCAACAAATAATGCTAGGCAAACTGGAGATCTCTATGTAGAATGATGAAACTAGGTCACTCTCTCTTACCTGTACAAAAATCAATTAAAAATGAAACAAAGTCCTTAGTAATGTTAAGACCTGAAACTCTAAAACTGCTAAGGGAAAACAGTTCAAATTATAGGCATAAGCAAAGCCTGTCTGAAAAGGATGCAACCAGTCAGGAAATAACCTAAAGAACTGACCAATGGGATGCCATGGAGTTAAAACACTTCTGCCCAGCAAGGAAACAAGCAAAGCACTTAGAATGGAAAAGATCTCTCTCCAGCAGTGTAGCTGATAAACGTTAGTCTCTAGAACATACAGATACTAAAAAATCCTTAAACATTCAATCAGCAAGTATGAAAATTAATTAAATAGTGTCAAAAGACAAGGTACAAATGGCTAATAAATACATGGAAAAGTATTCGACATCCTTAGCTATCGAGAAAATGTGAGTGAAAACGATACTGAGAGCCAGGCACAGAGGTGCAAACCTGTAATCCCAGCACTAGGGAGTCGAGAGCAGAAGGACCAGATTTTTCCTATTTGGTGTAGAAGGAGGGGGGTGTGATGGTATAGATACACAAAAATATTAACCATGATTAAACTCATTGTTTTGTAGAATAACTAAAGATAGTAAGAGCTTATTTCATAAGAGTATTTTTGGAATCAAGTTTTGGAAATTGTCATTCTTTGACATATCCAAATTAGAAACATATTGGTGTTCACAATCTATTATAAACACAACAGACTCTGAACCAGAGATTCTCTAGGCACAACCAGGAACCAGGTAAATATTGAACAGAGAATAGAAACCTGTTTTTCTATCTCAGTCTTTATTGTTTCCAGAAGGGATATCATTTAGTTCACCCATATTCACCCTGGATCTCCACAAGATAATGCCGCAAGGGACACAATAGATTTATAGAATCTCACATTTAAATTCCCAAGGGCTCTTTATATTGTGAACGTTTATCAATAACGGGCATGTGGAGCCTATTGAACAAGCTCAAACAACCAGAAAGCCACAGGATCCCAACAGCTTTCTGATGTTACTTCAGGCTTAAGGTAATATAGAGCAAAACTTTTCTGCAAATATAATAGTTTTTTGTTTCATATGCCTCCTTTAAGATGGAAAAAACCTGTAGTTTTGTGTTATTGTCTTGGTTTTTGTTTGTGTGTTTGAGATGGAGTCTAACTTCACGGCCCAGGTTGATCTCAGACTTCTGTGCGCATTGTCCCACCTCTATATCTGGAGTGACACGTGACACTGTGCCTGGCTCACTTACTTAAAATTTATTTATTTACTTATTTTTATTTTTATGTGTGTGTTTGTGAACCACGAGCATGCCCAATGTTCAGAGTCCAGAAGAAGGTGTGAGATGCCCTAGAATTGAGGTTACAGATGGTTGTGAGCTACCTTGTGGGTGCTGGGAACCAAAGCCTGGTCCTCTGGAAGGGCAGCCAATGCTGTTAACTGCTGAGCCATCTCTCTAGCCCACTTTGCTTTCTGTTTTGTTTTGTTCCTGTCCTTTAATATTCTGGTAGAAAGTCCATTTTACATATGACTAGGTAGTGGCATCATATATAACTTTAATAACCTCATAGTTTTTTCTCCCCACATATACATATGTAAATATCAGCATTTTAATAAGCATGAGACTGGATGAAGGAAATCAAGTAAAGGAAAAATAATCACTCCCCTTTGAAATGGAAATGACTTTTTTTTTTTTTAGGTTTTCGAGCCAGTTTATTCTGTGTGGCCCTGGCTGTCCTGGAACTCACTTTGTAGACCAGGCTGGTCTCCAACTCACAAAGATCCGCTTGCCTCTGCCTCTTGAGGCAGGATTAAAGGCATGCACCACCAGCTATCAGTTTTGAAATGTTTTAACACCTCTTGTGGAAACAGTCCACACCTTTTGTGTGTTACTCTCAACAGTAAATACCAACTCTGGTCATTACCAGTACTTCCTTTGTGCAAGTCAAGTTTACCTTGTTAAAATATGTTCAAGCCATTGTTACTGATTTTCCTCTGGGGCTTGGAGTACATTCAACAAACATGTGGACTTTTTGATGTATTGGTCACAAACAAAGGCTAAAATCTCACGGGAGGATAAAACTCATCTTTTTGTAGCTTATTTTCGGAGGGAGAGTTGCTTCAGCCCCACGGAGAATCTGCCTTATTTTGCACTTACTGCCTGGTGCTTCAGAACAGTGAGAACAGTATTTTAAGTCATTTTTTTCAAGCCCTACAATTCCAAACCAACTTCAGCAAGCAAACTAAAACTTCATTTGGCTTTAACAACTCAAACCTTCAATATTTCTTTCCCGGTCTTTCAAAGTCAATCAACCTGCTCATTAATGAGCTTGTGATTTGTTTGAAGTGTTTTAGTCACATAAAACCTTGATATGGTATGTTTATTAATGTAGTGTAAGATCATTATAAAACAAATTAAGGCAGGGCTTAGATGGTAAATAAAGGTGCGTGCTGCTCAAGTCTGGAGATCTGAGTTTGATCGCTGGAACCTGTGTAAAGTTGAAAGGAGAGAACTGACTCCACAAAATTGTTCTCTGACTTCCACACATACACTGTGGTGCACACACACACACCATGTACATGTGCATACACAATAATAACAAAATTTAAATAAAAAAGAAAATTTAAATGCTAAAAAATCTGTAGAAAAATTAAACTCTTACATAGACAGCCATTGTTAAGAATAAACTATGTCAGTGGTGGTGGTGCACGCCCTTAATCCCAGCACTTGGAAGGCAGAGGCAGGCAGATTTCTGTGAGTTTGAGGCCAGCCTGGTCTACAAGAGCTAGTTCCAGGTCAGGCTCCAAAGCTACAGATAAACCCTGTCTCAAAAAACAAAAACCAAAAAAAAAAAGGAAAGAATAAAATAGTATGGTTAGATATTGTGGCACATATCTTTAATACTAGCACTTGGGAGGTGGAGGCATCTCTGTGAGTTCAAGGCCAGCCTGGTCTACAGTCAAGTTCCAGGACAGCCAGGGCTGTTACACAGAGAAACCCTGTCTCAAAAAACAAACAAAAAAAAATAGAAAGAATGAAATAGTATTATTTCCTGAATATTTTCCTGAGGTCTATCCCATGTCAATATAAAGATAACTTGTTCATCCAGTAGCTCATTGGCCATCACAGACAGGTCTTGAAAATCATACATTATAGGCATTTTTTTAAACATATTATGACTATCATTTAATATCTTTTTGTCATCTCTCCATGTTAGTATTTATAAAGATTATTTCATTCTTAGGATTAGCCATATAAAATTCTGTGATAGATATATAGTTCACTTAAACAAATTATATCTGGGTTTGTTTTGCTTCACCATACCAAAGTTTCAGTGACTATTTTTAAAATGTAACTGTGTACAGATACAGTTGGAAGCCAGTGCACTTAATCATTTTAAGAAATAATGGGCCAATACTATGGCTCAGCAGGTATAAGGCTTGCTGCCAAGCCTGACAACCTGAGTTCAATGTCCAGCAATATACCTACATGGTAGAAGGTGAGAACTAACTCTCACAAGTTATCTTTTGATGCTCATGTGTGCTCATACACACACCTACACAAATGCAAAAACATGTTTATATATATAATTAAAATTTTTTAAAGATACAATGGAATGATACTATCTGACTGTATCTAATTCTTATTAGCATCTCAGCTCACTATGGGAGGAGAGCATCTTTGTAACAAATGACATTTCAAAAATCTTACTAATACTTTTAGTTCTTAAAGACAAATGCATTTTTATATAATTTGAGATACTGCCCTACAAAAGACCCTCCAACATGTTCTATTTATGAATTACTGAAAGACAATGTAACCATTCCTCAAACAGCATGCAGTTTTTCAGTTTACAAAGCACCTTTGCATAATTATCTCATCTGTTTCTCACATTGGTGGGATGCATATAGGATAGGTTTGGTTTTTTTTGTTGTTGTTGTTTTGTTTTTTCTGAGACAGAGTTTCTCTGTAGCTCTGGAGCCTGTCCTAGAACTAGCTCTTGTAGACCAGGCTGGCCTCGAACCCACAGAGATCCGCCTGCCTGTGCCTCCCGAGTGCTGGGATTAAAGGCGTACGCCACCACCACCCAGCGAGTATAGTATAGTTTTATAGAAACAAATGGTGCTGATTTGGAAACTCACACTGCTTGGAGTAATTATTTAGCAAGTAGACCCTTTGTTCTGCTAACTTGGGACTCAAGACTACTGGTCTGAAAGAAGTGCTAGATCATACTGGTGCTTTATGTGGGAAGCACTCATGTGTCACTTCAATAACTGAAGTTGCTAATTTGCTATCCAGTTTTCAGGCATTTTTATTTAGTTCTTTGATATCTAGACATTAGACTCACCAGGCGTTTATTAGCAAAGTGCCTCAGTAATTGTGGCGCTCCTGAATAAAGCATTTAAAAGACATTTATGCAGCAGCTCTTAATGGGTGAGTTTCAGTCCTACTTTTCCTCATTTGGAATTGGAAGATCAGACAGAAATGGGGTGAAAGACCACAGAATGTAGCACCAACCCAGAGGCCTTACAATTAGAAATCCCTATCTGCACATAGCATTATTTCTTATCCCAAGGAACTTCCCTTTACGGAGTGCCTGTAATGGCTGGTGTAGTTTTTCTTCATTTCCCACAGTGCCCAGAGGAAGCAAGCGCCTGCTCAGGGAGAGGAAATCAATGTTGTGCTGTCTTCCCTTTGGGGAAAGGAAACATCTGAATGATATGATTGTTGCCATAACTGCAACCTCAGTTGGCTTATTAACAGACCTACCCCGTCCTTGATTTACACTGAGAATGTACTTCGGAACTTCCTCTTTCATACGTCTATAGCAGCAACAAGGGCCTCAAAAACCAGTTCTGAAATTCCACAGGATCCTGTCTCCTATCGAAGCACTGTATGTTAAATATGTCCATAATTTCTAGTCAACTATGACTTTGCTGAGTGGCTACATTAATGCTTGAAACACAGCTTGAAAGTCTAGCATTCTGTTCCCATCTGTCAGCATGGTTACAGGAGGGTGGTCTGTTGGGGAATACTAGTTTAAGATGTGTTACATTTGTTTGTGCGGTGGAATATTTGCTTAATGATGTAAAGATGTGCTGCATCCTTATGTTGTATTTCTTTAACTCATGAAGTTGTGTTACTTTACCTGTCTAAAATACCTGATTGGTCTAATAAAAAGCAGAACAGCTAACAGCTAGGCAGGAGAAAGGGATAGGTGAAGCTGTCAGGCAGAAAGAATACATAGAAGCCTAGGTGAGAGAGAGAAGGAGAGAGAGGGAGAGAGAGAGAGCAGAAAAACCAAGGAGCGAGAAAAGGAGGAGAGGAGGACGCCCAGTGCCAGTCATCCAGTCACTCAGCCAGCCACAAGTTAGAAAGAAAGAACGATATATAGAATAAGGAAAGGTAAAAAGCCCAGAGGCAAAATGTAAATAAAGAAAAATGGGATAATTTAAGTTAGAAAAGTTGGCTAGAAACAAACCAAGGCATTCATAAGAATAAGTTTCCATGTTTTAATTTGGAAGCTGGGTGGCAGGCCCCCAAAGAGTTAAAAAACAAAACACCACTACTGTGATCTGCCCTCATCCTACTTGCCCAGTATTATTCAGTACAGGTCAAAGTGTCCCTTCCTTAACCTGTGTAATTGCTAACTCCTTTTCACATATATGCTTTTTTTATATCGTTGCTCCCACCCCCCCACCCCCGCTTAAGCCCTCCTCTTGCACATCTGAATTCTAATCAAGTTTGAAGAACGGGCCCTCAAGTAGTACAAAAGCCATACTGCATATGACATCCATGCTGTATGTCTGCAGAGAGCACCCTCTCCTCACATCCTAATGTCTTTCCTTTTCCAATTGTAGTTGAATCATCAAATGGTAAGCTTGAGAATCAAGCTTTTTAAATCTTCTTGTTTGGGTTTGGTTTGGATTGGTTTAGGTTTCGAGACAGGGTCTCTCTCTGTGTAGCCCTAGCTGTCCTGGAATTCACTCTGTAGACCAGGCTGGTCTCAAACTCACAGAGATTCACCTGCCTCTGCCTCCAGAGTGCTGGGATTAAAGTCATGTGCCACGGTGCCCACTTGAGAATCAAGCTTTTAATACAGTGACTGTATTGAGTTGAGATAATCACAGTAGGCATAAGTATAGTGTATGTTTTTCCCATGCTCCTATCCCTAGAGCTTTGCCTCTGAACCAAGTGGGAAAATGTAGTGAAGCTGGGTTTTATTTACTGCATACCAAGTCTACAGAACACCACTGACAGAAACGTCAGCAGCAGTTGCCTGGGTTCTTGCTCTAGCAGTACATGAGAATGGTAGATAGTTCCAGACTGATCAACACATTCCTCTGACAGGACAAATAATTGGTCCTTTCATATATAAGAATGACTTCTTGGTTCCCATGATATTTGTAACTACGGGACATACTTCACAGGGCCAGAGTATTCATGGTGGAAACCTCACCAGTAATTTCTAGTTCAGAACGATCTATTTAGCAAGTCTAATAAGCAAAACCACTTCTGATTCAAGAAGCTCTTTTAAAATTACAAGTAGCCGTAGGTGGGCGGTGGTGGCACACACCTTTAATCCCAGCCTGGAGGCAGAAGCTGGCAGATCTTTGTGCATTCAAGGCCAATTGGTCTACAGAGTGAGTTCCAGGACTTCCAGGGCTACAGAGAAACTCTGTCTCGACCCCCCCTTCCCCCAAAACACAAGAAGCATGTCATATCTTGAGAATGAGCATTTCCTATGACAAGTTTATCTCCCGTCATACCTGGCTCATTCCATGGCCCACCTTATCTAACTTTATATTCGAGGCTTCACGTTCCATGTTACTATGTAACATGTTGGTCATAAACCTCAAGGGCGAGAGCACGATGAAAGTGACTTGCACCTCCATGGCTCTTAGCATAATTCGTGGTGTAGTACAAGATGCTAAATATGTACTCACTGGCTGATGTCACAGTTGTCTTCCAAAAGGAGTTTTTGAGTTCCAATTCAATAGGTTTTAAGTAAGAAATGGTGAATTAATGCAATTTACAGAAAGAAATAAAATCCACTCTATGTAGTTTGAAAGAAGAGACTTAAATGAAATGGTCACACAAATAAATATACGTCTGCAAGGTTAAGAAAACAGAAAATTCATGGTAAGTTACCCAAGGGCAAACCATAAAAAGAGAACCCTAATTTCACATGGTGTTGAAGAGAAAGAAAGAAAATAGAACCCAGGTGCTGGAGAGATGGCTCAGAGGTTAAGAGCACTGACTGCTCTTCCAGAGGTCCTGAGTTCAATTCCCAGCAACCACATGGTGGCTCACAGCCATCTGTAATGAGATCTGGTGCCCTCTTCTGGCCAGCAGGGATACAAGCAGGCAGAACATTGTATATATAATAAATAAATCAAATAAATAGAAGAAAGAAAATAGAACCCAAAGGGGCACAGTGGTGCACACCTGTGGACACAGCCCATAGGAGACGGACAGGAGGAGAACCACAGCTTTGTGGCTTACATGGTGAGTTCCAGGCCAGAGATCCTGTATTAAAAATAGAAAACAACAAAACTCCAGTGAAATAAAAAAAAAGACAAATAGAACGAAAGGAAGAACAAAAGACAATAGAGTCAGAAAATCCCAGTAAGAACTATCAGGAAGTGGGCTGGAAGAATGACATGGCTACTGGGAGAAATGAGGAGCCAAAGCCAGAGCATGAGAGATTCTCATCTGCACCTTCAGATCACCCATGTGCTCCTGCTCAATAACAGCCCTAGAGAATGAGCAAGGTGGAGGGAATAGGAGTAGGGAGGACATGTGAGGAGCACAGAAGACAAAGTGAAGGGAATAGGAGTAGGGAGGACATGTGGGGAGCACAGAGGACAAGGTGGAGGGAATAAGAGTACGGAGGACACGTGGGGCATGGAAAACAAGGTGGAGGGGATAGGAGTAGGGAGGACATGTGGGGAGCATGGAGGACAAGGTGGAGGGGATAGGAGTAGGGAGGACACGTGGAGAGCACAAAAGACAAAGTGGAGAGAATAGGAGTAGGGAGGACATGTGAGGAGCACAGAAGACAAGGTAGAGGGAATAAGAGTAGGGAGGACACAGGTAGGGCTGGGCAGGATTGGAACGGTAGCTAGCACAGTGGCCATTATAAATGGAGACCAAGAAAAAAGGGCTGAATCATTAAGGAACAGGAGATGCCAGGAAACCCAAAAAATCATGTGAGTGACCTAAAATCTAACAGCGAGTTTAGATCTTGACATGGTGTTAATTTTCTTCACTAAATCTCTCTAAATTTAGAGAATGAATGTTCTGTTTTGGTCAATGATATTGTTTTTTAGCATTAAGCCTGGGAATGAATATGCATATCCATCACTCGACACAATGAATGAGATCTGTTAATGGACATAATTGTCATCATACCCAGATGTGAGGGCTATCCCACTACTGAGCATCTCCATTTTAAGTTTTGTTTTTGTTTTAATTTTTTTGTTTGGGCTCTGTAAATATTCATTTAATAATCTTATTGTTTTAATAAATGATTTTATTAATTTATTTTATTAATTTAATAAATAAATAATTTTGATATTTGTCACTATAGCTTCATGCCATTGGTGACCATGTAGAGGCAGCAAATATTTACAGAAATAGAATAACAGAACTAAAGGATATGAAGGCCTGTGATCTGCTGTGTTCTCGAACAAATAAACAAACAGGCCCTTACAGGTAAGTTCTCTTTGTTGGGGAGCTAGCTATGGCAGAGCAACACCAGAAAACTCAGCATCCAAACTCAGTTACTCAAACATCTAGAAATGCCTGATCTATTTCTTACTAAGTAGCAGAGCGGTTAAAGTCAAAGTTTTGCAATTAGGCAGATGGAGGCTCAAACCTAGCTGGCCCTAGGCAAAGGACAATTTCCTGCTGACCCTCCATTTCTTCCCTTACACACAGGGTGATGGCTGTAGGTGGGGATGCGAAATGTCCAACTGGTTTGTTCAACAGCTTGGCAGTTTCTTGACATGCTGAGCACACATCTACATGTGATCCGCCATCTCACTTGTAGCATTACACAAGAGACAATGAAATGCATATTCCTACAAAGATGCATACGTGAATGTTCACAGCAGCATTGTCTATGATAATTCCAAGCTCAAGGTCACTAGCTGCTCACCAACAGATTGACAGAAAAATCATGGCAAATCCATACGATGGAAAAGTTAATGACTGACTGTGCAGCAGTATGAATGGATCCTAACAATTATGCTGAGTGAAGCAAACTCTACAAAGGATATTTGGTATGATTGTACCTGCACAAAACTCTAGAGAATACAATTTAATCTACAGAGAGAAAGTAGACCATGTTTACCTGGAGGTAAGAAACTTTAAAATAAACAAAATTAAATATGAGGTGATTATATAACATCTATCCTGTTAGGAAAATACACATAAAATATTTAGCATAATGTTTGGCATGTAGTAGCCATCCAGTAAATACAAGGTATTACATGCTGATTACAATATTGTTTTACTTTTCTCTTAGAAAAAAATTAGTCATGGAAGATGTTTAATGAAACGTATTAGAGAAGCATGATGCAGGGAACATCAAGCCAAGACGAGCACCTTTATGTAAAGCAAAAGAGGCAAAGCAGAAAGGGGGGAGGTACAGGAAAGAGCAGAGGAAAGGGTGCACAGAGCTGACAGGGTAAAGGAAAGGCGCACGGGACTAGCAGGGTAAAGCAGCTGTTTTCTCTCTGTCTTTACTAAAGATGTGTAGTTTTTACTTTCAAATTACACACTTCATAAAATTAATAGATTTTCCTGCAGTTTTACGCATAAATTTTCATTTGATTCACAGAAATGGATATTATTGTATCCAATAAAAAATTGAAACTATCTGAAAATCACAAAGCACTTTACAGTGTTAAGGGAGTCTATTTCTTATGATTGAATAGGAAGAGGTACTCCCGACCTATTTAATATTCCAGAAAGAGAAGAGTCATGTAACTTGATATATCTAGGTTTAAATATGTATATTTCAAAGACAAAATAGCAAATGCTTGTATAAGCTGTTGGGGCAAACTCTCTAGTGGGCTGAGAGATCACCGATCTGAATTCTAAGAGAAGAAACGCAGGGATGGCTGTGGAGGCTCGCAGACAGCATTGCAGAACGCCGGGCAGATTAACTGAACCTGTAATTAAAGGGCAGGGTCACTGAAAAGTATGCAAACAGCCTACAAGGGGAAGGAACCTTAGTAGGTAAGAGAAGTTTATGCAGAAATACCATGAGCACTTGGGGAAATAATGACCGGCAAAGGAAGAGCCAGTCGATGAAATTTATGAATGAAAGACCTTCCCAACCCCAATACTTGGGAAGTGGAATCAGGAGAGTCAAGATCATCTTTAGCTACATAGTAAATTCAAGGTCAGCCTGGGTTACATGAAACCCTGTATCAAACAAAACGAAACAAGTCCTCATATGTAAAGGTATTTTCTACTGCTAAATACAATATTTTAAAGACTGTGTCATCATTGAAGTGACAATATTTAAACAATATGGAGAGGAAACTGGATTAAGAGGAAAGATATAAAGTATACAAATAAAAAAAAGCTTTATTTGAAGAACTATGGAAAATGGGGTTCAGCCGTCCCTCTCTGCTGGGATGTGTGGATTTAAAACTTTTGCATGTAATCTGGGAAACAGAACACCAGGCACGATGTTTAGTGCTAACTGTCAACATCTGGGTATCCCCGTGAGGACTATCTAGTTTAGGTTAACTGACGTGGGAGGACCCACCTTAACTGTGGGTGGTGCCACGCTACTGACTGGGGTCCTGGATGAAATAAAAAGGATGAAATGAGCTGAACACCGACTGCCATTCCTTTTCATTGGCTCCTGACTATGGATGGGATGTGAGCAGCTGCATGCCAGGACTTCCCTGCCAGGATGGACTACATCCTTGGACACTGAGCAAAATAAATCCTCCCTTTCTTAACTTGATTCTTGTCATATACTTTGTCTTAGCAACAAGAAAAGAAACTAATTCACCAAGTTTACAAATGATCTTGAGTTCTTCCAAATAGAAAATGCCAACAACAGCAACGAGGTGGGGGGGGTGGGGGAATCATTTGGGCTCAGGAGGGTTGACCTCCTTTTCAGGTGAGAAGACCTCAGAGAGATGCTGTTAGCTCTAGGGATACCATAGCAGAGTAGAAGGCTCCATGTAGTTGAAGCCTCAACGTTCGTTCATTTTAAACTAGGTATGCAGAGGGCTAAGGATAGAAGTGGCCCACTTTCTCACTGGATCTGTACTGGAGGGTGTTTCATCATTCTAAAGAAGTCTTCCTGTAGGAGTCGGGTGGGCAGAACTATGAATATAGACTTTCTCCTTGAGGGTAGCTGTTTTGTGAGGACTGGCTAAACATCTTAGGTGACCTAATAAACTTAGCTTTGCATTTTGAGAAAGGGTCTTGCTATGTAGCTCATACTAATCACAAATTTGATAGACAGCCCAGACTAACTTTAAACTCACCCATCCACCAGCCTTTGCCCCGACTGCTGGGACTACAGGCTGCCTCCTAATGTACTCTTCAGCAGCCTCTCAACCCCTGGGTGATCTGGGAAGCTAATTTTGAGTTCTGCAAAGGTCTCTGAAAGATGATACAGCTTCTGAGCAAGGAAGTGAATTCTTAACAGGCCAGGAATTTCCCTCAGCACCTATGCGATAAATAAATACAAGGTCAAGGAAATTCAGCACAGATCCAAGAGACTAGACTGTAGTAGTATGGGGAATTCAGATTACTGAGCAAGAAGCGTAAAAGACTTTCCATTGGGATGTCACAGGCCCTTCGTGCTCTCCTGTGCTCTGGAGGCCTCAAAGGAAAAGAATGTGTTTTTGAAGCTTTAAAAAGTCTGTTTCTGCCTCTTTAACCATCCCTCTTGCTTCTGAGGTAGCGGGGCTGGAGTCTAGGTCATCTCACATGCTAGGCAAGCTCTAGACCACTGGGCTACTCTCTTTACCCTGACAATTGTTCTAAAGCAGGTGACTGAGATAAAACTAACAGGAGTGCATGGAAAGCTGTTTCACATCAGTAAAAGCAGAAAACCACACCAGAAAATGACAGTTAATTTTCAAATACAAAGAGTAAGTGCATAAACACCCAGGGTTTACACTTCACTTAATTATTATAGTGAGCCCCACAGGTACCATCATTATTAAGCATGTATTAGGATCTAGGAAACAGAGGGTCACATATATTAAATAATGTGTTCAGTGTTACCTGACTGTACTAGATGAATTCAAACTCAAAAAATCTGCCAGTCTTTACCTTCCATGTTCTTTAGTTTTTTGGGGTTTTTTGTTTCTCTGTATAGCAGCTCTGGCTAACCTGGAACTTGCTCTGTAGATCAGGCTGGTCTCGAACACACAGAGAGCCACCTGTCTCTCCGTCCCAAGTTCTGGGAAAAGGCATGGATCACCACGGTTCAAACTCCACACTCTTACTGTTCCTGTTTGGTGTAACTAACCATTCTTAGAGTTCATGATGGTATTTGATGGTGATGTTACTAACATAACAAAAGGCAGTTTCACTGAAACACGTTTTCATCTTCATCATTAATCATCATCTCTACTTTAGAAATATTTTTATCTTATTCTTCACACAGCACACCTTGGCTTTGTTAGTACAACATCCACTATTACAGATTATAAGAATTGTTTACTACAGGGACATGCTGCTGAATGTCATGGGCTGATGATTTCAAAGAAATTTGCTTGTGGTGCCCACTCTATTGCATTTTTGAGTAGGTTATAAATCTAGTTAAAACCAATAAAAATATAATTTAAGAATGTTTCAAAAGCAGTATCTCATGCCACAGAAGTCTCAAATCCTTTGTTTTCTTCTCTCTCCTTGCCCAGTACAGAAAAGATACTGATAAAAAGTATTTTTTTACCTTTAAAGATCATCGTCTTACTAATTAGAAAATACACCATCACTTGAAAAAATTTAAATATAAAGATATAAAGAAAAATCCAAAATTCCATTATCTCAAGATAAAATATGATGAACACTTTAACTTTCTTTCTTTAAATGTATGCAACAAAAATGTTAACTCTGGGGGCTGGAGAGATGGCTCAGTGGATAAGAACACTGAGTGCTCTTCCAGAGGACCCGAGTTCAATTCCCAGCACCCACATGGCAGCTCACAGTCATCTGTAACTCCAGCTCCAGGGGACCTGACTCCCTCCCCAGGAGTACATCAATACACATAAAATTTAAAAACATAAAAAATGTTAACTGCTTTGTTTTTAAGTGTGGTAAAGGAATTTCAATAAATTATAAATATATATTCCTATAAGATACTCATGTTAAAATTTCAAATGTGTTTTTTAATTAAATTTAATGCAGTTCTCCACATAGTAATTATGAGAGGTTATGATAACAAGGAAAACTTTATTTATTGAGTTGGAAAAATATACTGAGAATTATATATTGAAGTTTTAATGTTTGTATACTTAACTTGATTTTTGCTTACAATAAATAGTCACTATGTAATGATCAAATTATATATGAAAAAATTTAAAAATATGTGATATTCTTTGAATGCCTCCATGTGCTAGGCACTATTCTAAGGATTTTGCTGCTACTAACTCACTAACTTCTTCCAACAATGGCATAAGGCAGGGACTATTATTTATTACCCCTTTAACAAATATGAAAATGTGACCTTAAGAGGATAATTTAATTGGAGGCTTGGTTTACCAAGGCAAAGAATAATTGTGAACTAAGATGGCTTTTGTTTGTTTACTGGGTTATTTTAATAGTTATAATGGTTTAAATAAGAATGGCCCCACAGGCTCAAATATTTGAATGCTTAGTCATCAGGAAGTAGTGCTATTTGAAAGGATTAGAAGGATTAGGAAGTGTAGCTTTGTTGGAGGAAGTGTGTCACTGGAGGTGGACTTTGAGGTTTCAAAAGCCCACCCAAGGCCAGCATCTTTCCATAACCTCTGCCTGCACATCAGGATGTAACTCTCAGCTATTGCTCCAGTGCCATGTGTGCCACCATGTTCTCTGCCATGATGATGATGGACTAATCCTCTGAAAATGTAAGCAAACCCCCAAATTAAATGCTTTCTTTTATAAGAATTGCCCTGGTCAATTAGAACAGTGACTAAAACAGTGGGTAAATGAAGATGACTTTGTCCTGGAAAGAAAGTAGCAGAGCAAAGAATGAATAGATGCCAGTATTTCAGGGAAGAGAAGGATAGCATCAGATGATGTTCTTGTGGACTGAGAATGAGGATGAGCCCTTGAACATGTTGGTCAATCTGCGTCAGAGACATGCAGTTACTAATTATAGCAGAGCTGCTCTCTAAGTCCAGGGAGGGTATCACCAGAACCCACACTTTCCCGCCACCTCAATCTACCCCTAGGAAGTGCAAAGGAAAAAGGAATTGGAAAGAAAGTAAAAGTCTTCCTGCTCTACAACCCAGTGCTAACAGCTGGCATTATATTGGTGAACACCTTTTATACCCTCTTTTAATGCAGGGTTTCCATGGAGCCAATAAGCTTGGTAGGCTGCCATGTGATCCTCCTGGAACAAGAAACCATAGAAGACATGTGAAGAACCACTTTGATGGCATTCTTACACTAGTGTTTTCAGAAGATGTATAAGACCATCTCTTGTCTCCTGGATTCTGAGGAGGTTTAATGAGAGTTTTTCCTTTTCACTCTTCCAAATAAGTATTTGAACTATCCAGAATAAGGTCAAATTTCATATACTAAAGGCAGAGTCCTCCACAAGATTTCCCTCATTTCAAGTACTGGCTCCAAGGTCAGGGGATCCTAGACAAAAGACATTTTTGACTAACTAGCTACAGATTTAAGGAGTCCTCATACTTTACAATTCACTGTAAGGACTTACAGAATTCAGGAACATCTAAACTCAAGATTACAGCTTTATTTTAAAAGATACAAATCAGGGCCAGGGAGATGCTCTACCGAAAGCACCATGTAAAGGTGGAAGGACAAAGCCAACCCAATAAAGTTGTCCCTTTAATCATTATGCATGTGCTGAGACACACATGTGCCAACACACACACTTATGCAATAATAGTGAAGGTGAAAAAAATCAAACAAAAGACACAAGTTAGGGCAATTGTGGTATTTTTCCATCCCAGCACATTACTGCTTGAGTCTCCTCCCAGCACATCACCATCGACATTCTTGCAGTATTTGACACTTCAAATACATCATTGAATAATGAATGACTAATCAAGGACGTTCACTTGAGTCTCAAAGTCTGGAGTCTTTATTAGGGATACTACATAGGGATGACTGATTGACCACATGGCCCCAAACCCATTGTATCAGTTACTCTTCTTGGCACTGTGACCAAACACCTGATAGGGAAACAACTTAAAGAAAAAAATAACCATTTTTGTTCATGGTTTGTGGGAGCATATTCATTACAGCAGGGAAGGGATGGGGCAGACAGCTCCATGTCAGTAGGAGCATGTAGCAGCTGTGTACTCCTCTCTGGGCAGATTGTGAGGCAGAGAGAAGACTGGAGTGCATCTGGGACATAAAACCTTAAGGCCTGCCCCTTAGTGATCAAATCCTCGAGCTGGACCTCACCTCCTAAAAGTTCCATAACCTCACACAACAGTGCCACTGCCTGGAAACGAACAGTTTAAACATAAAGGACATTTCACATTCAATTAATAAGACTCCATCCTTGACCTCCACAGCCTCATGGCCATCTCATAATGTAAAATTCATTCTGTCTAACTTCAAAAGTATTATAGTCTTTCAGTTCTGATGTTGCTCCAAAGTCCCTTCTTAGACACAAATTATAATCTTAGTTCTAAGAACCTGTAAAATCAAAGTTACATGCTTTCAATAAAAATTAGCTCAGAATATTCAAATTTCAAAAGAAATATGGATATAGCAAAGGAAAATTAGACCAAAGCAAGACCAACCTCATCAAGACAGTCATCAAACCCTGCAGCTCCAGATGCCTAGCATCTGGAGCTCATCATGAAATATCTGTGCTCCAACAAGCTTTGGTATCCCCTCTCCAGTTGTGTTGGCTGCAGAGCATGTGGCCTCTCTCTTGGACTGCCTGAATGTTTTGAAATTTCCAGTACCCTGGATCTCAATTACAACTGGGTTTGACCTCCACAGCTTCACACTCAGGAGCTCCTTATAAGGAATCCAACCCTGCTACATAACTGTTGGACTGTAGTGGTTTGCTGGGATCTTGGTAAAGACTCTATGATCTCTCTACTCTTGCATCTTGCATGATTGCACAACCAGCATATGTGGATAGTGCCAAATACTGCTGCTGGGTTGTAGTCTAGCTCTACTGGATTGCAGCTATAGAGGCCTCTATGTGCCTTTTTGCCAAAATTCCTTTCCAGGGGAAGACATAAACAGTGTCTTCCTCTTTTCCTAAGGTCACAACAACAAACCAAGGCATGATTTCACCAAAGTTCACTCTGGGCTTTCTAAGTTTATTGGACCTCCTAGAAAGCATGGTAGAGAGGTTACTTAGGGGTGGGAGTGGTCCTCCCCCAACCAGCCACATCTGAAAAGCTTTATGCAGCAGGGATGAGGAATTCCTCATACTGCATAGATGGAGCTGGTCTTCCCTATGCTAGTCTTCCCCAGCACCTCCCCCAGGCCACATGCAGAGTTGCCAGGTTGTAGGAGCAGCTGGATACTAAAGTAAAACTTGAGTAGGCCCCTCTCTCTGTGTGGTGGTTTAAGCCTTCAGCAAGTCCAGCTGGTATGATCTTTGCAAGGGGCACACAGCTGGGTGCTCCAAGATGGCAGTTGTTTAGCTTAGAGGATGGTCACTCATAACAGCCTACAAGGCTGAGTCTGTGAAATTACTTCCCTAGGAGGCCCAGATAAATCAGAAAACACTGAGTCTGTTTTCAAATGAAAAATTTCCAAATGGATTTGTACTGTTATGTCTAGGAGTTCTCAAAGGTTAGGGTGTTGTCCTCAGCCATCTTTTCTATGGTCCAAGTGTTAAGTTTGAGGCTTCTTCTTAGTTGCACTACTCCCTTTAATAATTACTTCTGCTTTGTCTGGCTCTGTTTGTCCATTCTGTCTGTAACTATAACCACATTCAATCTCCTTGCCAAACTATGTTTTTCATATTTTTTCTTTTCTTTCTGCTGTTTCACTGTAAATCTGGTTAAAAGCAGTGAGCAATAGCAATGCCACAGCCTGAATGTTATGCTGTTCTGAAATTTCCTCAAACAATGTAGTCCATTACTCTTTAATTCAACCTCACTCAGAATTTCAAGGCATCAGTAGAATTCAGCCAGCTTCTTTGCCAGCATAAAACGTAAAGAGCCTTTAGCTCAATTCCAGATGAAGTCCTTGTTCCTGTTTAGAATCTGAGGAGCCCAACCTTTGCTGTCCACATTCCCATAAACACTCTGGTCTTCCATATCAGAATTGCCCATTAAGCTCTGCTTATAGCATGGAGGCTGCACCTTCAAACTCGCATCCTTCCTGCAAACCAGTTCTGGAGGCATAGAACCCCATGGTCAAGTTTATCACAGCAATGATCCTATTATTGGCATCACATTTCTATTGTCATTACTTTTCTTTGGAAGGACCAAATATCTGGGAAGGAGCAACCTAAAGGAAGAAATATTTATTGTTGCTCACAGTTTGAAGGAATATAGTTTATGATAGGGAAGGGATAGCAACTCTCTGGCATAGGGTGTAGCAGGCTTTCTTAGACTCTCAGCCCCCAAATCATGACTTATTATGAATTATGAATGCTCGGCCTTAGTTTAGGTTTGCCCCACTAGCTCTTATAACTTAACCTTACCTCTTTCTCTTCATTTATGTTTTCCTCAGGGTTCTTTTAACCTTTCTTTCCTTCCTTCCTTTCCTTTCTTTCTTTCTTTCTTTCTTTCTTTCTTTCTTTCTTTCTTTCTTTCTTTCTTTCTTTCTTTCTGTCCTACTTTCCTGCTTCTTCTGTGTCTGTCTGTCTGGAAGTTGTCTGGCCCCATGTGTCGCTCTTTCTTTCTCCTCATTCTCTCTCTAGCCTAGATTCCTCCTCCTACTTATTCTCTCTGCCCTGCCTAGCCCTCTTCTGCCTAGCTATTGGCCATTCAGCTTTTTATTAGACCAATCATGTGCCTTAGGCAGGCAAGGTGAAACAGCAACACATCTTTACATAGTTAAAGTAATATTCCACAACAATAGGGAGCTTAAGACAGCTGCTTGTTCACATCTGAGTAGATTAGGGGTTAAAGAAAGAACAGCACATAGAGTTGGGCTATAAAGTGGCTCCATGACCACTTACTTCAGCTAGGCTTAACTTTCTAAAGGTTCAACAAACTTCCCAATCCAACAAGGAAATAAATGTTCAAGTAGATGAGCCTATGGGGGACAATTCACATTCAAACCACAACAATCATCAAAAATAATAAAGGCACTTCTACATCTTGGAAATTCTAGAGATTCTGTTTCCCTTCCAGGAGCCAGGAACAAAGGCCAGCCAAACTCTATATTAAATGATATTTTCTCTCACTGTTAGCTATAATTGTAGTCTATTAAACTGCTCAGTTGCAGCATGGAATTGGCTCCTTAGCAACAGGGCATTGTCACTGAGTCCCTTTTGTTTCTGTACAGTCCAATAGGACAAGGGACATGACATTGCTGTGCTTTCTTTTGTTAACTCTATAAATAATAAATTGTCTGAGGTTTTAGAAGGGTTTATTGTTTCTCAATCAGCCAAATATGTTAGCCTTTCTTGGCTTGTCATGTATAGAAATAAGAAAAATTTCAAAGGGACAAGTGAGGGAAATTAAATCATTCACTTTGTTTTAGAAATTTAACTTTTAGGGGCATGACAATGGAAGCTGGCATGGTGGTACATGCTTATGAATCCCAGATCTTAGGAGGATGAAACATAAGGATTACAAGTTTGAGGCCAGCTGAGGCTCCTACAGTAAGTTCTAGGCTAGCCTGGGTTACTCTGTCTCAAAAAAAAAAAAAAAACCTAAAACATAAAGTCAAGGAGATAAATAAATAAACAAAAACCATGCAAATGTACCTCTTCAGCAGGCTACATATGAAACACAAACATGGAAGAAAATGGCAGAAGTAAGTTTATATTGTCTGTGGCCAATAACAATATTGGAAAGGATGATTTCTTGGAAGGATAAAATACAGAGAAGCTAATAAGAAGGGGCTGTTGTGTTTGTTCAGACTTGTCACAAAATCTCTTAATAAAAAGATTTTAGGGGTGTTATACTTGGCTTCTTCTTTGATGAAAGAATCTCTCCTATGTCATCCCAACAAAGTCTTACTAGTTGCTACTTCGGTGAATCTAGAATGGAAGAGATAGCTAGTCATTCCAAGTCAGCCAATTCTATTGAAATAATCATTTTTGCATTCTTTCTCATATTGAGTTGAAACATGCCTTCTAATAATCTTTGCTATTGATCTGTCACCATTTCATGGTGTATGGATTCACACAGCTATTAGCTATGCTTTGTGACAGACCTTCTGTGAAGTCAACCAATTAAACACGTGCTTTCATCCATTGCCGTGCCTTGGTACTCGCCACTTCATTCTGCTGTCTCATCAGCATCTCTCATAAAACAGAATATACAGCTCCAATTTCATCAGTGAGGAGCACAATGAGATTATTGTTTCTAATAAAATAGGTTATATCATTTTCTTCCTTTTATAAATGTATTTTGTAAACTTACAATGTTTTCTTCAAACAATGGTATGAGGGAGAAAGGAAATTGGAATGCATATTAATGTCTCATTCTATTGTAGTATAATTGAATTTTGAACATCTATTTGAGTTGGAATCTGGGTTTCAGTATTCAGCATGGCCTCAAACTTGTAATCCTTCTGCCTCCCAAGTTCCGTATATGCATTTTTCTTTTTCTGTGTGTGTGCCTGCATGCTGTTGTTATTTTTACATGTGTGTAGGTCAGAGTACATGTGTATATATATGCACATGGAAGTCAGAAGCTGAATTTTCCCTCAATCACTTCCACCTTATTATTATTTTGTTTGTTTCTTATTTCTTGAGACAGGGTATCATTATGTAGCCCTGGTTGCCTGGAACTCTCTATGTAGACCATGCTGGCCTTGAACTCACAGAGATTACCTGCCTATGCCTTGCAAGTACTGGTAGTAAAGGCACATACCATCATTCCCAGTTTTCCACCTTATTCTTTAAGACAGGGTCTTCCACTATTCCTGGAGACTGAAGATTCAGGTGGACTATCTGGCCAAAGAAATCCAAAAGACCCCTCCACCTTTGCCTCCCCAGCACTGCGCCAGTAAGCACAGGCAGACTTGCTCAATGTTTGATATGGATGATGGGGATTAAATGAAGGTCCCAAACTATGCACTTTACCCACTGGGATAACTTTTCAGGCTTATATCACATGTATCTTTAATAACATTTAAAACAATTTGGTTCAGTTTTAGATTACTAAAATAATACATGCTCACTGTAAAAAATTCAAGCAATACAAATAGTATTAAGGAAAGAATAGAAAAACAAAACAAGAAACTTAATTTCTAACTCTCAAATCTATATTCACATAACCCAAAAGTAACTACAATTTGCTATCCATCCAGAATTTCCTCCTGTATTAGGCATCTTTCCATATCTGCACTCAGGATCTACCTTACTTTTTTGGATAGTGGCATTGTATTTTATTGCAATGGTTTGTGGCATTGTTTATTTAGCCAGTTCTATATAGATGGAGAAACAGTTAATCCTTTTTCATTTTAAAGCAGTACAAGAAAATCTTTGCACATGTTGCTTTGAACATTAAAGAAAATACATCTGTAAAACAAATTCCTTGAAGTAGACCTGCTGTGTCAAGCTTTACCTGTCTTCAAAGGCACATCAATTTATGTTCCTACTGTGTGACCAGCTTGTCTTCCCTGGTGCTGAACTAGAAAATAACTGTTTTCTTATGACTGGCAAATGGAATATAATGTGACCGGTCTGACTGTCTTCTATCTTTCCCTCCAGATTCACCCTGCACTCTTTCTTACCCAGGATGACAATCACAGGTGCTGCTTGTAGCTTCCTGCCTGCCAGCTTTAAGAGGGAACAAAGAGGATTGGGTAATGAAGTGAACTGACCACTTCCCAGATTGCTGTGTGATGGCTGTGACCCCTACGCGCACACACACAGCTGCTCAGGAAGCCTTCTTTGTCTCTGGGTAGTTCATTTAAAAATGTAATGTATAATTAGGAAATATAGGTTGTTAATAGATAATCATCTATAATAATCAAGCTTGTAGTCATGTTAGTTAGATTTTCTAGATATATAAAGATATATTTCAATGAGATAGACATTCTTCATATCTCTCAAAGACTACAGAACATGGCATTTTAAATGTTTTTGTAACTTAGGGCTTTTCATGACAATGAGACACGTCTGCTCCTGGCAGCACCAATCTACTTCAAGAGGAAGATGGACATCGAAGAGGCTCCTTATGGAGTTTGTTAGCCATTTGGGCAAGAAACTGCTCTTGCCTGGACTGTTGCGTAACTGGACACAAAGAACCCACAGAGAGAGGACTGCTGAACTTGCCTGAAGGTGAGATGATCCTTCGGGGTTCCTGTTTCATGAAAGAGTCTGCGAGACATTCTGCAGGACACAGAAGAAAGTGACTGAACTGTCTTTGAATTTTCCTGCTTCATGGAAATGTCTGCTGAATACTGTGGGCCTGTAGGCTGAAGATGGATGCCCCAATGGTGCAGAGGAACTTTAGGTGACTGTACAGGCAGCGAGATGTCTCTGTCACTTCTAGAGTTTTGGAAGTTGCTTACTTCTCGTTTATATAGGTAATATTATATCCTTCTGGAGTCTTTGATGGAGTTGAAGAATGAATAGTTATAATTATAGTTTTCCTTAGTTATGATAAAAGATAAAGTAGATATAAATATGGTAACTATAGTTCTTGCTTAATAACTGTTTTGTTATATGTAATGTTACTATGTTAAAGTTAAAGCCTTTTTTGTTTAAACAGAAAAAGGGGAAATGGTGTAGGAGGTCCTTCTGTTTGTGTATTGCTTTCATTGGTTGAATAAAGAGACTGCCTTGGCTTTTTGATAGGGCAGCCCTTAGGTGGGCAGAGTAGACAGAACAGAATGCTGGGAAGAAGGGAAGTGTGGCAGATGCAATGAATCTCCAGCCTGAGATGGACGTAGGTTAGAATCTTCCCGGTAAGCCACAACCACATGGTGATACACAGATTGCTAGATATGGGTTAAAGCAAGATGTGAGAGTTAACCAATAAGAGGCTGGAGATAATGGGCCAGGCAGTATTTCAATGAATACAGTTTCTGTGTAATTATTTCGGGTATAAGCTAGCAGGGCGGTGGGAGCAGGCGGCCGGGACCAAAAGCAGGCTCTCCTCATTACTATACCACCTATCCCATCTTTGAAAAGGGCAATGTTCTTGGCAAGCCCTCCTCAAAGTACCCAATTTTTGTTCTCTGATTCCTGGAACTTCGTCTCCTAACTTTCCCTCAGCTATGTATGACCACTCTTCTAACTCCTGGGCTCTAGCTACTCCAGATTCTGTTGCTTCTCCAGATGGTTGAGAGACCTGTTACAATTATTTTCTTCTTAAGGATAGCAGAAAATCATTCTTTCAGCATATAACAACATACTGAACACCCATTATGTGTTAGACATAGTCTTTTTATAGGCTCTGAAGAGGAGATGGCAAGGTTCCTCAGAGTTAGGTGTGTGGTTAGGGTGTGTGTTGAATGTGTTTCTGGTACCAATATATGTTGGGAGCAGTGAGCTCCCAGATCCTGAATTTCTTGTAAACAACTTGTTTCCCCCTGATCTGAGTGCCTACAGCTGCTCTGAGGACAAGACCCTCAGGAGTTCCTGATAGCAGGAGAGTGGTTTCTGGTGTGTTTGGCTGGGGCGTGGCTATCCCTATGTAAGCTGCCCCTGAACACAATGAAGGGGGCATTCTTGGGGTATTCTGGCATCAAGGATGACCCGTGTCTGTCTCTGTGTGTTTGTGTGTTTCAATCTCCAGCCCCTTGCCCAGTTCACGAACTGTATGGTGGTGCATAGAGTGCAGACAGGACGTGGTGCGCCGCACATATATGTGCATGTGGAGGGCAGAGGTTGACATGAGATACCTTCTTCTATCACTCTACATTTTAAAAATTATTAATTTTACACATATGGGTATTTTGTCTGCATGTATGTCTATGCACCATGTGTGTGCCTATTGCCTGCAGAGGTAAGAAGAAAAGTGGATCACCTAGAACTGGAGTTACAGACAGTTGTGAGCTGCCACATGGGTGATGGGAAAAGAACCAGAGTCCTGTGAGAAAGCAATCAGTGTTCTGAACTCCTGAGTCATCTCTCTAGCCAACTCCATTTGTTTGTTTATTTTTAAGGCAGGGTCTCTCACTTAATCTGAAACTCAACCAATTGGATAGACTAGCTGGCCAGTGAGTCCCTGACATATGCCTGTCTCTGCTTCCCTGTGCTAGGATTACAGGGGCACATTGCCTAGCCTGATTTACATCCATGCTGGGTATCCAAACTCAAGCCCTTAAGCTTGTGCAGTAAGCATTTTACTGACTGAGCCATATCCCCAGCCCTGTTTTTCATCTCAAGATGTGTCTGTTCATTTCATTTGCCCATTTATTGATTGGATCATTAGTTTCTTGGTCTATTTTTCAATGTGTCTTTCCAGATTCTAGCTATTAAGCTATCAGATGTATAGCAGGCAAAGATCTTCTGTTCTGTAGGTTGCCTCTTGAAGTGCGTGCTTGTTTCCAAGTTTGTGCAATCCCATTTATCAATTATTGCTATTATTTCCTGAGCTGTTAGAGCTATCTTTGGGAAGCCCCTGGCTGTGTCTGTATCCTGAAGATCCTTCCTAGCTGCAGTTTCAGGCCTTACACTATGTCTTTAACACATCTTGAACTTATTTTATACAGGCAAGAGATAGGAAAATAGCTTCATTGTTCTACATGTGGATATCGTTTTTCTAGAACCACTTGTTAAAGAGGCTGTCTTTTCTCCAATCAACGTGTGTTTTTGGCAATTCTGTCCAAAATTGGTTGGCTGTAGTTGTGTAGATTTATTTTGGGCACTATTTATTTTGAGACTATTCCATTGGTCTATGTGTTTTTGTTCCAATACCATGCTATTTTTGTAGCTATGGCTCTGCATTATAATTTAAATTTCATTATTTTGATACCTCCAACATTGATATTTCTTTCTCAGGAATCCTTTCACTATTTGGGGTCTTTAGTGAGTGCTCTGTCATGAAACTTAGGATTGCTCTTTCTTTTTTTTTTGGTTTGTCGAGACAGGGTTTCTCTGTAGCTTTGGAGCCTGTCCTGGAACTAGCTCTTGTAGACCAGGCTGGCCTCGAACTCACAGAGATCTGCCTGCCTCTGCTTCCCAAGTGCTGGGATTAAAGGTGTGAGCCACCATTGCCCAGTAGGATTTTTCTAGTTATGTGAAGAATGTCTTGGAATTTTGATGGGGATTGCACTGGATGTGCATTTTGGCAATAGAGCTACTTCTGCAATATTAATTCTGCAACTCCACAAATGAAAGAGGTCTTTCCAGTTTTAGTATCATTTATCCATTTTTTTTCTTCAGTGTTTTGAAGTTTTCATTGTGAGACTGGAGAGATGACTCAGTGGGTAAGAGCACTTGCTGTGAAAGCAAGAAGTCCCAAGTCAAATTTCTAGGCCCCAAGTAAAAGCTGGGGATGCCATTCATGCCTGAAGTCCAGTGTTGGTCAGTAAAGACAATCAGATGATGATCCAAATGATGAGCTGCTGGTTCAGCGACAGTCTCCTCGTATGCACACTCCCAACACACTCGTGTGCATAATCCTGCACCTAACAAACTCATAAAAGATGGTGACATTTTCATTCTGCAAGTTTTTCATATCATTAGCTTGTTTTATTCCTAGGTATTTCTTATAAATATGTGGTTGGCTTGTCCAACAGGCACTGACCCTCTGCCTTGCTGCAAGATGTCTAATTTTGTTCATACGATACACAGATCCAGGGATGAAAGAAATATATCTAACCTAGTCATGAATATCCTGTTTCAGATCATCAAAACAGGCATAGGTATACAATCCAGTTCTGACTAAGAAGACATAAGAAAGGATTTGGTGGCAACACCGCGAAAGGTAATTTTCCCTCCTTTCTTTTCTTTCTTCCTCCTCCTTTCTCTCTTTGTATGCTCCTTGTCTGGAAAGGAAGTCTGGAAATGCATCAGTCTGGCAAATATGATATAATAAGCCAGATTTAGAAGACAACATGGGAAGACAGCAATGTGAGGGACAGAGAGGATACTAATGACACCGAGGACTTTTCAAATCCACTGCAGGATGACCTACCCCAACCAGTTTATTTCAAGGATGTGCTGACTTCACAATGGAAGCCAGGAGATGTGCTGCGTTGGGGAAGGGGTTTTGCTCTTGTTTCCACAG
This sequence comes from Ondatra zibethicus, assembly GCA_004026605.1. Classification (NCBI taxonomy): domain Eukaryota; kingdom Metazoa; phylum Chordata; class Mammalia; order Rodentia; family Cricetidae; genus Ondatra; species Ondatra zibethicus. The sequence goes on from PVIU01011132.1 coordinate 40,395, forward strand.
GAGAAGAAAAATTGTGGATACCATCAAATTTAATAAAGGTTCGGTTTTAAGAGGAGAAACCTCTTGGAAAGGAGAAATGACAGCTCATCCACAATAATGATAATCATACAGGTGGTAAGAAAACCATATAGGATGGGGACAGGGTTCTGTTCCTATCTCCGCAGGAAAACACTCATCTTCAAAAAAATTCAAGGGACCCTGGATGTTTGAATACTGACAGATAGAAACAATTTACAGCCTAATAAGGATCAACAAGAAAATCGAATAGGTTCCATAAGTGAAAATATTCAAAACATACTTTTAGATATATATGCATGTACTTATATTTATAAATATATAGAGCTGGTTTTGGAGTTGGACTCTGGCTCAGTCCCTCTCTAATTCCAAGCCTGCTGTTAAGAGACAACCCAGAGTTTCTGTCTCATGTCAACAGACATGATATGGGACAGAAGGAAAACATAATTTATAAAACTTCTTTGCCTTGCCAGGCGGTGGTGGCACATGCCTTTAATCCCAGCACTTGGGAGGCAGAGGCAGGCGGATCTCTGTGAGTTCGAGACCAGCCTGGTCTACAAGAGCTAGTTCCAGGACAGGCTCCAAAGCTGCAGAGACAGGATTCAAAGCTGTCTCGAAAAACAAACAAACAAACAAAAACCAAAAATTCTTTGCCTTTCTTCATATCTATTTTTGTCTTTATCATACCTTTCATTGAATATATATGTATGTCTATATAAATAATGCTTAAGTTTTCAATAATAAACAATAAATTTCCCTGCAGTAATCTTTGAAGTTTCCAGGAAGAAGATGGGGCCCCACAACAACAACTCCACCTGGTTACTATGATGTCATGATGCTGATAGCGCTACTACAAGACCTGTTTGGATACCAGCTGCCCGAGACGGTTCCAACTTGGTTTAGCTAAAATGGTGCACATCTTTTACAACATTCTAGCCAGACCTCCGCAAAATACTCAGAGACTATTTACAATTTTATCAGGCCAAATGTTAATCTTGGGATTTAACCACCATTTAACAGAATCCCCTTGAAAGAATGCCACCCCCATGACAGCTGAAAGCAATTTTAGAGGATGATGTCCCCTCTCCCAGCAAAGTTTGCCCTCAGGCTTAGGGACATCATTTAGGGGTTGATTATAATTGCTTTACAGTTGAGGGATGGGGGGGGAATTTTATGGGCTCAGGGATCTTTTTGAAAAAAAAAAGAAAAGAGGAATAACTGGATGATGGGATAATAGGTTGGTATTGATTCTTGCATATTGATACAAAGTTAAATTATGTTGAATATTGTACGCATGTATGCTTCTACCTCTGTTTAAAACATTGTTTATGTAGTGATATATATGTTTACCATATTGCAGTATACATTACTACCTCTGATCAAAATACTTATACAATGTTTACATTTGAAGGTCATTGTCCTCATTTATTGCACAGTTATTTATTGTCTTAGTCTTTAAGTTAGATAGGTATTGAGAATTATAGATCAATAGTCATCTATTTTTGTCATATTTATAATTAGACTAATTAGGTTCTTTAGATACATAGAGATTATATTCAGTATAGATAGATAATCTTCAACCTCTTCAAAGAGCTGTAGAAAATGGCCTTTAATCTAACTTAGAGTTCCGTGGTAGTGAAACACAATCGCTCTTGGTAACACCGATCTATTCCCAAGAGAATGTTGAGCACCAAAGACACTCCACCTGGAGCCTTTCTTCTTGGCAGAACTGGCTTTTGGGCAAAGAAATGCCCATACCTCAATCACTGACAGAGATACAGAGTATCCATAAATGGATAAAACAGGACTCATATCCTGCCAAGACAGGGTAAGATAGTTTTGAAAAGTTTCTTGCCTTTGAAAATGGTATGTCAGCTACGTTAAGCCTTAGCCAAAGTTGGTTGCTTCGACACTGCAAATGAGACTTTGGGTGACTGCCCAGGTAGTCAGTTGTCTCTGTCATTTGTTGCACATTTTGGAAGTTTCTCGATTGCACTTCCTGTTCACTCAAGTAATATTGTTTCCCTTCTTAGATCTTTGATGGAGTTGAAGATTAGATAATTATAGTTACCTTCCTCATGATTTAGCCAAGCTTAATTTCAATGTAATATTTAGACTCCTTAAAATAGAATGTTTAGTAAAACTTTTGTTATGTGTTTCTTGCTTGATATTGTTTATTGTTTGTAATTTTATATTTGGTATCTGTTCCTATTGTATATAGTTGTATTGGGTTTGGATTGATCTTGTTTAGACAAAAGGGGGAGACGATGGGGAAACTCTATCAACCAATCACATCTAATTAAGGCATGGCTACCTGAAGCAGAAGAGGAAAAACTGGGAGAATTAAGGTGCGCGCCCTCTCTGCCTGGTGCCCGCTGGACATATAGGAAGTCGGACCTCCCACTCTTGTAGCATGAGTTTTCCCCTTATAACCATTAAAGTATAGTTGTTATTCTTGAGCTGGATTAGTTATTCATTGTACTGACCTAATTCGCTACATACCCCCAGATCTCCCAGTATGCAAATAAATAAAACCAAACACAACGTGTTTCTAGTGCATCACCATTATTTGGACTTTGTGTTTCTTGCAGTTGATAAATCAGTCCACATACTGGGAAGTGGTCTTCAACTTAACAGAGGAAGAAAACAGGGACCGCAGTCATGTACTTTCTCTTCAGATAAGACATGAAATCCAGATTTCCTTCAAGTATTAAGTGATATTAGCAGATATTTGACCAACAGAGGAAATATGCTTTAATCAAATAAAAACATGATAAAAACATAACTTATCATTAAAATAACAGATGTTGTGATGGTCAATGTTAGGTGTAAACTTGCTGGGTTAAGGGACACCTACAGAACTGGTAAATCATTATTTATGGCATATATATTAAGGCAAAAATAAAGAGACTCAAATTTAAATTAGTGGTCTTAATAAAACCATCAGGCACCATCTTTTTAAAAAAATTTCTTTATTGAATTTTTGGAGGTTTCACATCATGCACCCTAACTGTGTTCACCTCCCAATCCCCCGTATCTCCCCTCAACCCTGGTGCACCACCTCCCACGAAAGAAAACAAGATAACCAAGCAAGCAAACAAAAGCAACAACAAAAAACCCCAATAAACCAAAACAGAACAAAAACCACACCAGAAACAGAAAAATCTATGCTTTCCTCTTCTACCTCTGCATCACTTCTTCATCTGTCCTGGCGGCACTGGAGGCTTCAGTGTGTCATACAGTGCGCCTCTTTGTCCCGTCAGCTTGACTGAAGGATGCTCATTGCCATGAGCCACTGGTTTGGTTCAAGGCCTCCGGTTTTTGGTACACCATCCTCACTGCGTCCTCACCAGAACTCTTCTGGGATATTCCGTGGCCACCCGAATCTTGGAGATCTTGTGGGTATCGTTCCACAAAACCAGTACCTTCATGACCTCTAGCACGACCCAGACGGGGTAGACACTAGGGTGGGTCAACCCATGGACCAGCTGTGAGTCACTGGGGTCACCTGCCTTGAGTGCGATGGTGGAGTCAGCTCTCCTACATGCACGCCCTCAGGGTAGGTTTATCCTTTCCTGTGGTGAGGAGTGGGGGCCCTCTCTCCCCAGTGCAGGGGCCAGCAAGAGCTGTAGTGGCCAGCGAGAGACAAGACCAGCTTTCCCGAGACAGCGAATGACAGGGCTGGGTCAGCATAGGCCTCTGATTTCACCTGGCATAATTCCTAAGGCCTCCTGAAGTGACATGGGTGGGCCATAGATATTAACATAGACCCCAGCTATGGCTCGACCATGGACCCAGACACGGTCCTTAGCAGCAGCCTGGGCTGGGAGGACATCCTGGCTCTGGGTGGAAGGAATAGGCACTCAGGTGGGAATGGTTCTGTCAGTTGTGTGGCTGCCGGACATCACCAAGGCCTTAGTTGCAGGCCCAATCACCAGGCATCATCTAATATGTGTATGGTGAGTAGAAGAAAAAGACAGAGGGAAGAATGCTTTTCTACACTGGAATCTGGACAATCATCCCCTGCCGGAGACATCAGGATGACAGTTTCTCAGGAGTTTAAATCTGGCCTGAGTGGCGCTATTGGCTTCTCTGGTTCTCAGATCTTTTCGGCTGAAAACGAATTATTATGTCAGCCTCTTGGTTCTCCAATGCGCAGATTGGGACTTTATGGTCTCCATGAACTATGAGCCAAATCCTATAACAAGTGCCTCAGGGCACTCATGCATCATCTGTCTGTATGTGTGTATATACCCTATTGATTCTGCTTCTCTAGAGAACACTAATTGCACTGTAATATTTAGAGCAATTACTATCTGAACCAGATTAAAATAAATTATTAACTCTTGAAATCTTCAAATGGGGAGAGTTTTTCGGACCATTTTTGAAGGAGAGGGCTTTTTTAAGTTTGTTTTTGTTTTTTCGAGGCAGGGTTCCTCTGTATCTTCGGAGCCTGTCCTGGAACTAGCTCTTAGAGACCCAGGCTGGCTTTGAACTCATAGAGATCTGCCTGCCTCTGCCTCCCGAGTGCTGGGATTAAAGGCGTGTGACACCACCGCCTGGCTTGAGGGAGAGAGCCTTTAACATAGCTCTAGGTATTGTTTCTGTCAGCTCCAGGCACGTCAGAGTCTTCCCCAATTCCAAGCAGCTTCAGCCTAATTTCTCTGAAAAGAAGGCAATTTCCTTTTACAAGCATGGCTGTCCTGAATACCTTGGGTGCTGTTTTTATCCTAGCTGGCACCCACCAAGAGTCACGAAATGAGGTAGCTCATTTAAAATATTTTCCTCATGGTTGTTCTGTTTCCCCATTCAGGAAGAAGATTATTGGTTACCATGGCAATCAGCTTTCACAGCATTCCATGCTAAGTAACTACACAGGTGCAGCTTTACTCCTCATTCTTTACTGTAGGTCCCTGAAGCTAGGCATGGCTTCCCAGCCTGTTCTCTGTGACTGCTGCTTAAAATGTCCAACAAAACAAATATCCCAAATATTTAACAAAAAAAATAGATTGCACATCAATTTGCTGTAATTGTAGGGTTATTATGATCAATTCCTCTATTCTAGCCAGGCACCTAACTGAAAACCTTCTGGAATCTTCCTTTTCAAGCCTAGGATTGTATTTTATTTCTCTGACCATACTTGGGAAATCAGCAATGAGATTACAATGAAATCAAAGCGCGGGGAATGCCATGAGATTACTTGCCATGCTCTACAACATAGCTTTCTGGTGGGTAATTCTTAACTCTCTCTCCCTCGACAACTCACAAACCACTCTAAAGAACAAAAACCAAGTATGGATGCTCTCAGATGAGTAACTCTGTCCTGAAGACTTTGCCTTGGAGGAAAAGGGAAACACCTATATTCCCACTCTTGAGCTGCTTTATACTATTTTAATTGAGAGTCCTTTGAAAAGACTTTTCAACTACCCTGGTAGTTTCTATTGAGAAAGAGACTGGTAACAATAATAAAAGATGGCTTTATACAAGCCAATTCGATTTAATGATGGCCTTGGTGTGCTAAATCATGGAGCATGTGGACTGAGACTTTTAGCATTCACTAGAAAAAAATTTTCCAATTTTTTATTCTTTTCTTAACATTACTTGTACTCTTTGCTGGTTACTTAGTTTCTTAATAATCATTTGTCTCAAGCTAGTGGGATTTCTATTGCTGGGGAGCTATCTATGTATTATGTCTGCTTATGACTTTATTTGAAGTGGCAGTGGTGCTTTGTGATTAAAAATAGGATACTCCAAAGGGATTTGTATTACCTAATGTTAGTCAATTAAAAATAAATTCTGGCTTTAACTCCTTTTTCTGCAATTTTTTCTAGCTCATGAATGACTTTTCATTAAAAAAGACCCATTTCATGACACATCTATGAACATCCCATTGGAGGCTACCATCTCCTGCTAAGGGCATGGAAGTAAACTCAGAAACTGAAACAGATGCCTTCGCCCACAGATTCTAAAATCAGAGGGTATTCATAAACCGCCCCACAAATTTGAGAGCAGAGTGGGAAACAGGAACTGTTAAAAATTGAAATGTTACTGAAGTACTTTCTTCCTCTTCCGGTGAGAGAGATTCACTCCTTTCTAGGAAGTTCAGTACTTACTTAATAAATCCATAAATTAGAATGGGATTTCATGATATGGCATCTCATTTAGGGGAAAAGATATTTACTAATAGATGAAAAACCCTATAATGATTTTCTGATGCCTCTCAAGGCATTTATTTTTCTGAGGACATGTCTCATATCACATGTTTTAAGGTTTTACTTACAGCTTTGGCTATATACATACAAATTATATACGTACAACTACTTCTTGGTATGTGAATCACACACAAATGGGAAAGAAAAGAATTGGCCAACTGTAGTTAGAATTGTCTAAAAGAAGCTGAAATGATCACATACATTTTGAGTAATTATATCACAGTGAACCCTCAGATTTATTTATAAAAAAGTTGCTCTCTATCAGCTGACAAGAGGCAGCTGTGAGGACACCCCGCCCCTGTAAGAAACAGACACTGAGGAAGGGCTACTACGCTAAAGCACAGAAGCAGCTGACTGAGGTCTCTGCAGGTGGGTAACAATCAGTTTGGTAAAGAATACAAACGGGAGGAAGTTGTGATCATAAGCTTAAATGAGGTGTTTGAAAATGTACCAGTTTCTATCAGTATGATGATAATACATATAAGACAAACTGGCAAGCAGATATTTGCTTTTCATTAACCTTTCATCATAATGTTTAAGAAACCAATAATCCTTTGTTACCACACAAGTGTACGTTCAGAGCTGAGATCCCCAGCATCCACATAACTGCTGAGGGGATGGCATCCTCCCTGTAATTCCAGTGCCGGAAAGGCAGAGACCGGACGCTCAGAGTATGCTGGCTACTTAGATTAGCCCTACTGATGAGCTAGCTCTGAGTTCACCTGAGAGAGACCCTCCCTCAATCAGTAAGGTGGACAGCAATCGAGGAAGACCCCTGACATCAAACCTATAGCCTCCACTCCTGTCATGCACACATGTGCTAGCACACACACATACATACACTTGTACACACACACACACACACAACAAATATATACTTGTGTGAAAGAACAGCACTTTTAATATTTCAAACTTAAGGCGCTGTGAAGAGAAGTGACCATGCAGTCTGATAAGTTACAAATTGGTTCTAACCATTTTTGCTAGTGTTTTTAAATCTTGGGTTCCAAACTCAAGCAAGAAAATGTCAATTGTCAATGCAAAACAAACAAAGCCATTACCACCACCACAACAACAAAAAACCCAAATTGTTGTTCCTTAATTCAGAATCATGTGTAAACATTAAAAACATGTATTAAAAACCACATGTAGTAGGAAAGCATGTGACACTTCTGTAATTGCATTGCTCAGAGGGGATTAGGAGTTCAAGGTCAGCCTGGGCTAAATACTGAGACCCTGTCTCAATCAAAACAAAAAAACCACTACTCTTGGCAGAGTCTATAGAACTTTAGCTGATTTTATTTTGAACTGCATTGGTATTGATTTATAATTTTTCTAAGGACAACTTCATGGTTTGGTAATACTATTATGTCCTGGATTTTCCAGGTCACTTCAGGTTTTGAATATTCTGTTTAATGTCAAAGGACTTTAGTTTGTAAAATATAGTCATTGAATTTATAGTTACTGTCATAAAAGTAAAGTAGTAAAGGCCTTTAGCAGTGTGTAGCAGTTCTATTTCTGGGCCATGATTGTCGAGTTAAATCAAATAAAAGTTAAGTTCAGCCTGTGAATCTACCTAATAAAAGGGTATCTTAGGATAACGAGGCCATTTTAAAACTTTATGATTTTAAAAACACGGTTTTCACATATATAGCTATGAAGTTATGGATGGCTAATCATCCTTGCCATATAGAAAATGAGAATGTACTTGAGAGTTATTGTGCTTACTAGACTCCCAAAGTAACCCTAATGTATATATGTGTTAATTAAAAAGGATTGGGTGACAGGCCTTTGTTTCCAGGCTGTAATTGATATTCTTGGTAGGTCAGAACTGAAGGGATTCATTGGCATTTGCGAAGCTGCAGAACGACAATTATCTGAGGGATCTAAGTTTTACTTTAATAAATTTGATTCATTATGCCATGCAGAACCATGGCTATGTTGCGAACGGCAACATTTAGAACATTTGGGAACTCCCCTCAGCTTTAATTACTATCCTGTGTAACAGGAGGTTTGTTCCTAAGTCCACTTTTTTTTTAAAAGAAGTTCATGCCATGGGGGGGTGGGGTTCAGAATGGTTATTTATGACTCCTAAAATTAACGATGATTTTCCCCAAGTCTACCAGTAGTGATCACTCTCCCTCCCACGTTTCCCTGCAGGTTGGGATGTGAGCAGCCCGGGGATGCTGTGGCGAACCCACTGGGAGAGGGAGACAGGACATTACCGGCGACACTTCGGCACGGTTGCTATGAGTGATTCACTCGCGTTTGGCACATTTGTGCCAAGGAAATCTCCTTCCGCCGCCTTCTCCTCTGAGCTCTCCTCCGACTTTCTCGAGCGTGTTAGCCTTTAAGGAGAAGCGAGAGCAAGTAGGCACACAGCCGCTCGCCCAGCCCTCCACCCCCTGCTCCTTTCCCTAATTTAGCAGTACTTCCGGCCGCGTGACATCATCCCCCGCACAGGGTGACGTGAGCGGGGGGTGACGTGTGTGCGGCGAGGAGCGCGCTGACGTTGCTATTTAAAGGTCCTCCTGCGGGGAGGATGGAGACACAGCGCGAGCACCCAGCGTGCGGAGCGGAAGAGGCCTTGGCGCTCCCGAGCCAGCGCAGGAGCCGAGCGCGCTGCCCGCCCGCCGCCGGCCGCTAGGGGAGGGGAAGGAATAAGGGACGGACCGACGGACCAGCCGGCTAATCCCCTCCGGGCTTCGCCCTCCCCGCCCTGCTCCGAGCCCGGGCCCCGCCTCCGCCGCGCCCCACCTCCTCCGCCGGCCTGCGGCGGCGGCGGCGCTCCGCCCCTCGAGCCGGGAGGGCCGCGCTCCCGGCCCCGCCCCGCCCCGCCCCCTCTCCCGCTCGCCCGCCGTGCTCGCCTCACGCCGGCGGCGCGGACCGGGAAGCGGCGCCCTCGGCTGCGCTCGGTTCGGAGGCGCTCTGTGGAGGCTGTGGCAGCGACGGGCGCCAGGCCGCCCCGGGGCCGGCGGAGGCGGCCGCTGAGGGGAGCGTGAAGAGGCAGCGGCGGCCCGGGGAATGTGAGGCGGCACGGAGCGGGAGAGACGAGCCGGGGTGGGAGCGCGAGCCGCGGCTGCCGTGCCTCGGACGAGCCGCGTGCCTCTCTCGCCTCAGCGCGCGGCCGCCAGGAGCTGGGGGCTGGGTGCCGGGGACCGCGCGGGGCTGGGTTCTCTGATTCATTCATTCTCCGCCGTCTGGAGCCCGAGGCCGCCGGTGCTGCGAGGAGAGGCGGGAAGAGGGGGCGGCCGCGAGCGGGGCTCCATTGTGCTCGGCGGGGGCCGGGAAGCCGAGGGAGGTGGGCTTGGGCCCCCTGCGCTGCACCCCGGCGGCCGCTGCGCCCCCAGCTAAGCGCCAGCCTGGAAATGGCTCCACTGATACTCTTCGAGAGAACGAATCGATCCTTCCCAGCCTTCTCTGCCTGCTCTCCACCTCCTCTGTGCTCCGAGTCTTAGGAGGACGAACATTGAAAGGACAGATTCCGATGTGGTGTGCCTTGCACATCGCGAGCGGCCGGGCTTTGCACTTGGAGATTTTTTCTATATAATTTTTTTTAATGTAAGCGAAGGGAGACAGGGGCATTGCTGCCTGTAGGATTTTTTATTAAAGTGCACGACGCGTTGGGTTGCACGCTCCACCCCTAGGGACCTGGTGTGGTGAAATTTGAACCCACCGCCTTAGCCCTGAGAAGGCCGAGTTACCTGGCTCCCTGGAGTGGCGAGGGGACGTGAGCGAAATGACCAGCGAACTCGTTTTTTATAAGACTCGGTGAAGCTGGGTTTTGCGTTTTCCTCCATGTACACGGATTTTGTGGAATAGTTGAGTGCTATATTCTCCGCGCAACCTTTTCAAATTCCAAATAAGCAAATGTTTGAACGTTTTGGTATCGGCGCGAGTGAAATCCTTTTGCCGACAAGAACTAACTGAATTGTCAGCATCGTTGAGTTACCTCCGGAAAAGATCTCGGGGGTGGAAAAGCAACTGCAAAATAACAGACGGAGAAAATTCCTTGGAAGTTATTTCTGTAGCATAAGAGCAGAAACTTCAGAGCAAGTTTTCATTGGGCAAAATGGGGTAAGGATTTTGTGCTTATCACAGCTTTAAATCTGTTTGTGCGTGCGTGCTGCTGAGCGGTGGGGGTGGCTGCTTTTTAAATTCTCCCCCTTGCCCAACGGGTACTACTTTAAAATAGAGATTATATTTGTGTTGTTGTAGAGCGACGCCAGAGGTCCTAATTAGAACGTGTAATGTTGTTTGTTACAGTCTTATTAATGCTTTGTATGAAGAGGATGCGTTGCTCTACCCTGTACCTCTTCATTGGTCAAACCGCTGAGTAGGTTACCAAAATCTTGCCATTTTAGGTTTGGTTGACCTGGTATCGTTCAAAGAGAAGAGTTGCATTCTTCCAGTACTTTGTAGAAATAATCAGTTGCACAAAGAGACGATTGTAATGAGTAGTTAGACTACAGTCCTTGAAACCGATCCCTCTAAAGTTGTTGCCCTCGCTGTGCCCGGTGTTTTATCCTTGAACACCCTAACAGTGTTAGCTTACTGGGCATTAAAACGAAAATTTCCGCTTCTCACTATTGCGGGCTCCACGGTGTGGTCGCTGGAGAGAGAAAGCTTTTGATTAAAGGGACTTGTTCACTTTTTCTGCTTTTCTCTTTTAAGCTCAGACCTTTAGCTTGTGTCAACAGTGTCAGATTTACATCTTCAGCGTAAGCCAGCCAAGAGTGCATTTTCCAAACTTTTAATTCTTAATACTGCAGCTTAATAAAATGCGAGGAGCTCCTCTTTATTTAAGCTGGAAACCCGTGTTACGGGAGTGGTGATCTATTCATTTCTTTAGGGAATTGTTAGTGCTGTCTCTGAATTCTTCCTGTGGTCGAATTAATACCGATAAATATGTAGTTGAGGGACAAGGGTTGGAATGATGGATTTTTGAAATTCATTGTGATGGCTTATTAGGAGCACACACTTTAAAGTTCTTGTAGTTTCTTTTTGTTCTGGCAATTACATTTGAAGTTTATTAGCTTATACAACTTTGAAAATGTAGAACACGTGTCACAGGAGTCCTTCCTCAGATATTAATTATGGGTTGATAATTATGTTTAATACTTAAATGACAAGGATAAGAATGTAATTAAAATACCTTACTCTATTTCTGGTGCTGCTAGTAGCTTAGTGACCTGCAAATTACTTAACCTTTATGGACTGTATTCTTATCTGTAAAATAAGGAGCATAAATTAACCTGTAAAAATTAATTTTTTTCTTCTTCCCTCATTTAATAGTCAGTTGTTGACTTTTTTCTTCTAAACTGTTGAAGCACTTAAGCTAGAAAAAAATGGTGTTTGAAAATGTTTTGAATCAGTTGCACCAATTTTAAATGAGAAAATACTAAAAAAATATTAATATTGGCTTCCCTTGATTATATGCAGCTCCACAGTTTAAAATGTGTTGTTTAAGTCATGTTGGACTGTCACGTGCACTCGTAGCTACACACAAAATCAAGTGGCAGTTTTTCATCGAGAAGACTGAATTCTCCAGACTGGAGGGGCAGCGTCATGAAGAAAATCAGTTTTCTGTGTCTCTCATATTACATGAATGCCCACTGTTTTACCAAGTGAAGACTGAGATTAATTTAATACTAAAGGAGATTAGTGTTTGAAATATGAATCTAAGCTACCTACATGAAACACATTTAGACACTTAGCATAATTTGTTTTTAAACAACTCACTAGCCTTTTTGTTTGAAGTATTTTAAGGGGCTGGAGGGATGGCTCAGGGGTTAAGAGCACTTGTGCTCTTTCAGAGGACCTGGGTTCAATTCCCAGCACCCACATTGTCATTCACAACCCACTGTAACTCCAGTTCCCAGATCTGATACCGTTTTTTGACCACTGCAGGTGCCAGGCTTGCAAGTGCATACAGGCAAAACACTGAAACACATAAACTAAAATTTAAAAAAGGAGTAAAATAAAATTTTAAAAATGACATAATAAGACTAATAGAGTCCTGATTGGTGAGTAATATAATTTGAGTTTGTGCCTCCAAAATTTAGGTGCCAAAATTTCATGGCCAATGTGATGATAACTAAGTATTAAGAGATCTAGAAAGAAGGGATGGAGATATGGCTCAGCAGTTAAGAGCACTTACTTTTATTTTCCCCACAATCTGTATTTGGGAATGTGGCCCTTTCTTATTGGGAGTGATTTGGCTTATCTGCACTGTTGAAAGAGGAAGGGTTGGTGGGAATAGACAAGAATGTCCTACAGCAAAGTCATCTGCCGAAGCATCTACCCTTTGTAAGTGAATAAGCATAGCCATCTGGACCTCTTTGAAACAGAAGTTAGTATTATATGACCTTTAAAGTTTTCCCAGGCAGTCTTAAATTACCTTACTTGGACAAATATTCAAAATTTCACGTGGTTAAGGAAGTTTATATATTACAGATGGGTTTTTGATGAATGTTATGATTTACATTAGCTTTAATCGTGGGTTACAATTAAGGGGTAAAGGAATTATTTTTTTAAACTAAAATAAATGATTAGGCAAGAAAAAATGACTCCTGTAATACTAGTTTATGAACTGTGGAAAAGGAAAAGAACAGCTGAAACCAACAGTTGGCAGAGTCTGTCAAAGTTGCACCCACTGTTTTTAATTGGAGTAAGGTCAGCTCAAGGATGGCTGTGTAAAAATAGGTATGGCAGACACCTTACAAATAAAGACAATTGTGTGTGTGAAATGAAGCCCATGGGAAGCTTCAGAGTCTCAATGAGGAATACCTGTTAGGTTGTGCACCCCAGGAGCATACCATAATGTTCTTAGTCGGGAACTCTTTCAGAACACTGGAGAAGGCAACCAACAGCAAGCCACTCCAGCCAGTTATTTTGAGCTACTTTTTGTTTTTACTTAGTGCAGTAATGCCTGACTTTATTAATAGATATGTGCAGAATGGGAGTTTCCCTACTAATGGGTGATGAGATTTTTGCTTGTTTTTCTGATATCTACCCTACTTTGCAAACTTTGAGCCTTTTCTTTTTGCCTTGAACTCTTAAAGAATTGAAGTGGGTGCTGCGCTACATTGTTACCTGGAATCTTTCTTTGCTGAAAGCTGAGAAACTGAGTCTTGATTTGCTTAAGGCACTAGGGGTGGTAGCAAACATGTGGAAATGTTGATCTGCCTGTCACAATAGCAGTGCACTTTGTAACCTACCTTTCCTAACAATTTAAGTCCTTAGTTCTTTGTTAATTTTACCAAACGTTCAGCACCAATTATATGGCATGTACTCAGCTGAGTATTGTTGAAGAGTCAGTGAAATGTGCTTCTTCCCTAAAGGAGTTTATAGTTTAGAAGTGGGGAAGCCTGGTTAAAGTAGATGTGAGATGATGAAAGAGCAGTAAAGAGGGGGCCTTTGTAGAGGCTCACAGTATGTGTGTGTGAGGGGACATTAGCTGCTGTAGGAAGGATAACAAGACTTTGGAGCTGGTGATATTAAATACTAAAAGGTGAGTTCAGGTAGGCCTTGTAGATAAATGAGAGAGCATTTAGGAAGAACAGTGATGGACAGAACCACTGCATAAAAGCCTTGCTTGCATGGACTCCTTTGGATATAGAGTGAGTCTCCAGAACTTTATCCCAAGTCATGTGAGCCAATAAAAGCTGGGCTGTGCAATAGACTGGGCTTGAAAAACTCAAGAGATATGACCCAGCCTGGTGTGGCATGCTGTATACATCTAGTCCTTGGAAAACTGAGGCAGGAGGATCTGGAGTTTGAGGCCAGCCTGAAAGAACCTGTTTAAAACAACAACAACAACAACAACAAAAAGACAAATTTAAAAATATACCCTGGCAGCATACATTTTTATGCTGTGATGTAGTACTTTCATATTTAAAATGATAAAAAAACACAAAATAATATTCTTACTTTATTTGATGCAGTCTGATAGTTTCTATTCAATTATATTCCATTTACTTTTCAAGAAGTGATAGTGAAGACCAACTACTTAGATTTAACAAACCCGTGGTAGCAACTGGCAATTTGAAAAAACATTGTTCTTGGTGGTCTGATAGGAACCATTTCAGGACGGTAGAAACACTAAGGTAAAACAATGAACTCTGCTGGGCAAAGGAAATGAATAATGGAACAGCCTGGGAAGTTCCAGCGTGGAGAGGGAGTTGTTGAGAAATGTGTCTTGGCCAAAAGAGTCAGGCTGTAGAACTGGGAGTTTTCAAGTACAGAGGTGTGGGAAACTGCATGGTGTGCTCAGAGAGGAGTAGGCACTCATACTCAGGAGAGCTGTGAAAGAATGAATTGGAGCGTTAACAAGAGAACTATCCTTGTTTGTACCTTGCTGGTTTATGTTACTGACAGTCAAGATTAAAAGGCATTAACATCTCAAAAGATCAGATCTCTGTTCTGCCATTTGAGTTTTCTCTTTGTCTTGGATATTGCTAATGGAATAGAAGAACAGGAAAACGAATCCCAAATATTTAGTATTATCTGGACTCGTCAGTACCTACTATAAGGTTTAGTGACTGTTTTATGTAGCCCTCCTGTGTTTGGTTAGGACCTGTCTAGTCAAATGTAATGTGCAGGCTTTTGTTTGTGTCGCTTGTTGTTAATATCTTACGATTTGCTCACACTTTGTGGTCACAGTGCAATTTACAAGATATATTATGCTGTAGAAGAAACAAGATTTTCCTGGAGGTCAGAAAGACAATTTTTTTTTTAAATGAGTGATTTTAAGGTATTGTAAGAGTTCAAGTTAATTACAGAAGAATTTGTATGTAATAAGGTAATTTTAGCTAGGCTTAATCTGTGTACAAGAATTGAGAATGAAACAAAAAAAAATGAGATCTTTTTTTCCTTGAGAATAGGACCTTGCTAAGTAGTTCTGATTGGCTATCCCAGAGTACTGGCATTACAGGTGTGTAGCACCACATCTCATAAAGCCTTTAACCCTTCCTGAACGGTATTATAGGAGTATAGATGAAACTCAACAGCAAAAACCCACTCAACAGCATATGAGTAAAATTGTATATCTAGAATCTTTCTTTTAGGTCAAAAAAAATCTTAAAATTTACAGTACATTTTCTCCTTACTCCAACACCCTCCTCCTTTCCTTCCTCTTCCCTCCCTCTCTCTCTTCTCAAGCCACTTTCTGTATGAGAGAGGTTTATTATGTGGCCCAGGTAGCCTGGAACTTGTGATCCCTACCTTGAGTGTTAGGAGCGTGCTGCTTTATGTTCTTAACTTAGCAGTTCATACTTATCGATAGCCTTCCCTGTCCATTGTAAATCACGCATGGTTGTCGATTTTGTGTTCCTAAGTGTCCAAGGAAGAGGGGGAAGGGACTAACTCTTGTTCCTTGTTTTTGTTTCTTAAATAGTTTTGAGAAAAGAGGATGGAGTAATTGGCATACATATCTTTTTAATATTTTGACTTTTACTTTCATTTTATTTTTATATCTTGTTTTTAAACTTTCCAGACATCTATAAGAATGGATTTAAATCCATTATGGCTTTTGTATAGCAAAAATAATTTTTAACTCATAAAACTGAATTTTATTTATACTGTTCTCTTTTTAATGTAGGCTGATCAATTTTTTCTCATTGTTTTTTATTAGAAATTAAAATTGTTTGTGAAATCTAGGAAATGTCAATCATTGTTTTATCTTACAATATGGTTAACCCTTGCAGTTTTTCCAGCTTTTGAAAAGTCATCTTAATCTCTGTGAAAACTAATATTACTGTAAAATTAACTCTGCCCAAGGAGTATCTTTGTGTGTGTGTGTGTGTGTGTGTGTGTGTGTAGTGTTTAGTGTGTGTTTGTATGTATGTATGTTTGCACGTGGTCAGGAATGGTGTGTGTGTCTGGGTGCAGGTAGTTGTGTGCTAGTGTGTTTGTGGAGGCCTGAGGTTGATATCAATCAGTGTCTTCCTCGATAGCTCTCCACCTTAGACTGCAGCAGGGTCCCTTGCTGAACCTGGAGCTTATTGTTTTTTGGCTAGTCTAGCTAGCCAGCTTGCTTTGGGGATTCCCTGTCTACTTGTCCCTTCCCAGGTTCTGGGATTATCCCACCCACCTGGTTTTTACGTGGGTTCTGGGGACTCAACATCACACTAGGCTTCACATTTGCTAGGCAAGCCTTTAACCCACGGAGCCATCTCCTGGCTCGGGATATTTTCTTTCAGTATTCTGTAAAACATGAAGAGCTCTTTCACAGTCTTTGAAATGAAAGGGTTAGTATCAAGTCCTAAAACAGAAAGGTTGTGAGAATTGACAGCTTTTTGTAAAACTGCCAAACAAGAATTAGAGTGGAAGTGAAATCAAAAGCTGTGTTTTAGGATCATGGATAACATGAGTTTTCATTACTGTATAGAGTTAAAGTCATTGTTACCATGTCTTCCATCTAATGGCATATCTGGATCCACGTGGTCACACACTGCAGAGTCCAAAAGACCGTGAAAGAGATCGTCCTTGACTTTATCGTAGAAGGACTTATTCCTAGTTCCACATTGTTTTTAGTTGTTGAGTCTTAATAAGATAGTGCTCAAACGTTCTGGGAGTATAGCTCAGTGGTAGAGCACCTTGCCCAGCAAGCTGAGTCCTGGACTCAGGAGAGAGGGCGACGGGAGCCTTAGCTCTGACATGTATTTTCATGACTAAAAGTGCATTGTGCTTCACAATGAGTTTGTGACACCGCACCATACTGTAAAATCAGCTGAAAGAATTTGAGTGAATTAAGTCCCATTTTTAGTATACAGAAAAATCCTTATTTCTAGTAGTTTGGATATGTCAGTTATTTTTTTTTAATGTAGGTAGATTGTTAGATTCTTTTTTGTGCTTAAGTATGCCTCAGGTTTACTTGAAAACTTATTATTGCTTTCCTGTTTTTCTTAAATGTTTGTGACAAGTCTCAGGGTTATTCTGTAAGGTATCTATTTGGAGTTTTCATCTCTGGTACTTTCAGTTTCTCCTATTAGGCTCTTAACAATGATCACTAGTAAATTATCTTGAATGGAATTAACTATCAAAGATCTCAACATTTCAACTTAGAAAATGTTACCCGTGTCCTCCAATATTCCTAAACTTAGGACAGTTATTTGAACCTACCATCCCTTTAGCTTTTTGTGTGCTGCTTTCTTGTGTGTTCTCTTGTAAAATGCTGTTGTTTCCTATCTGACTCTGCTGTTTCAAATGTCTGTCTTTTGAATTTTAACATTGAAATGTGTGTGGTTTAATTGTCCTGCCAGCTTCCATCATACTTAATAAGGACTCTACCTACTCTCCGTATTACCAGGGATCACTGTATAGGTTCAACTGAGAAGAGCTAGACATGGTGTTACACACCTTTAGCCCCAACACTAAAGAGGCAGATCTCTGAGTTCAAGGCCAGCCTGGTCTATAGAGCAAGTTCCAGGAGTACAAAGAGAAACCTTTACTCAAAACAAAAACAAAAAACTGAGTGAAAAGACTCTTGTCACCCTTTAACCCAACTTTCTTAAGTTGCTTTGTTGATTAAAAAAGCAAAAATAGTTCTAGATCTTGCAGGGTGCCCATTTATCTTCTCTGCTGATAATAATAGATATTATTTTGTTAAATCTTTGACAAGTTTGTGCATGTATGCTATGTATTGTGAATATATTCGCCCCATTGCCCTCTCCTGTATCCTTCCTTCCCAACTAATTTCCTCCTGCTTTCATGTGTTATTTGTGTGTGTGTTCCTGCACATAAAAGCGTGCAGGTAGTCATTGCTGCTGTGTTCATTCTTGATGAGATTGCCCTTGTCATATCTAGGAAGCAGCATTTTGTAGGACTTCTATCCTCTAGCACGGTGATTCTCAACCTTTCTAATGCTGTTTATGTTGTGGTGACCCCGCAACCATAAAGTTATTTTTGTTGATATTTCATAATTTTAATTTTGCTACTGTTATGAATCATAATACGAATATTTTTGGAAATAAGGGTTTGTCAAAGGTGTCGCGACCCATAGGTTGAGAACCACCTTTCTAGCACTGACCACTGTTTTTGCTTCTCTTTCCTTGATGTTTCCTGAGTCTTGGAAGGGATGATATAGAGTTCCAGTTAAGCGTTGAGCATTCAACAGTCATTTATTTTCAGCATTTGACCAGTTAAGAGTCTCTGTGTTGAAAGCCAGCCACTGTAAAAGGAAGCTTCTCTGGTCAAGGTGGATTGCAGTGTTAATCTAAGGCTATAACTACAAATATTTAGAATGCAGTTTGGTTACGTATCTATTTAGCTTAATATAAGTAATCTACAGAATTGTAATTGTGGTTTTTCATTTCTTATTTTGTTAACGTTAAATATATGTGTATGCATCACTATTCAATGTTAATGTAGGGTAAAGAAACTAATGACAGTGTTACTGTCTAATTTTGTTTTGTGACAAATTAGAATATTCTGAGTAATTAGTATTTAATCCATAGGTGAAGTTACAGGCTTTTAATGTGTCAGGAAGCTAGTCCAAAGAATATTTTCAAAGATGGTAGAGTTTGCCATGATGCAAAAGTATATAATGGAGCTGGAGAGGTGACTCGGTCAAGAGCATTAACTGCTCTTCCAAGAGGGTCTGGGTTCTATTCCCAGCACTTATATGGCAGCTCACAGCCATCTATAACTCCAGTTGGGGGGATCTGATGTTTTCTTCTGGCCTCTGGGCACCAGGCATGCACATAGTACACAAACAGGCATGCAGGCAAACCCATAACAAAATACAAAATATACAACTTTATTTTTGGGATCACATACATTGTGTGTGTGTGTGTGTGTGTGTGTGTGTGTACACAAAAAAGAAGATGAGAAAGAAGCTTTAAAGCGTTGCCATGTTTCTGGGAAGACCAATTGTGAAAGTTGTTGTCTTTCTGAATTGCTTAGTTTCTCTAAAATGAGTACATTTAAATTTTAATGTTTTCTCTTGAGATTTAAGAATGAAGGTATTTAAACAATGTTAATAACTATAGTATAATACTACCACACTCAGTAACTGTTCATACATATAGTTTTATAGGCATTTGTATCAGTTTTAGCTTCTACATGTAAAATCTTAGTTCATTAGTTTCAAAATTGACTAAAGAAGTAGTTATTGTACTTGTCCAGCAAAAACTGTTTTAAATGTAAGGATTATTGGTAATTATCAGAATCTTAATGCTATCTGCATCTTTGTGGGGAGAGAGCTCTAAAGGAACATTTGACTAATGGAACGTTCTACAACTGTGAAATGATAGAGCATGTGTTGAACTTGCAGCCGCTGAGAGCTCCGAGTTCAGGGAACCTAAATGTATGCTCAGTGATTACTTTGGAAAACTGTTTTTAATCCTTCATAGTTTTTCTAAAACATTCAAATTTAGTGCAAGCTTGGTTATTGGTGGGTTCCTTATGCATGTCTCTTGTCTTCCTTTAAGATGATGAAAACCCTGCATTTTACTTTTAATGTATTTAAATCTGATAAGTTTTGACATCATTACGTTTGCTATAATATTTATGCTGTTAACTTTTAATTGAAATTTTTATAAGCTAACCCTCCTTTTAGTTATTGGGCACTTCAGTCTCTGGAATACTTAGGCAGAAAGAATCCGTGTCTCTGAAGATCTCAGTCTGGTGGGGGGAGGAGAAACACTTGATGTCATTTTGGAACATTTCCCCTGTGCTTAAAAGTACAGACCTACACGTGGAGGGCCAGGATATAGCATATTGCCGCTCCTGAAAGACTTGGTCTCTATGTTACTTGATTTTTTATCTTATAAGGAAAAGCTGGCCTATACTGTGCCAGATTAAAGTTTGTCATTCTTTAAAAAAATACTTTTATTTCATGTGTATGAATGTCTGGCTTCATGTGTGCATGCACACCACACTTACCTGGTGCCTGTGGAAGCCAGAAGAGAGATCCCTTGTTACAGACTGTTGTGAGCTGCCATGTGGGTTTTGGTAAACAAATCCTCAGGTCCTCTAAGAGCAACACATGTTCTTAAGTGCTGAGCCATCTCTCTAGCCCCTAAGTTTGTTTTGGAATTACCTCCTCCTAAACTTTAATACAGTCATTAGCTCTTCAGAACAACATGTAATGGTGTAAGGTAAAAGGAGGAGAGATTAGCAAGGACTGTGAGAAAGTGAAAAGAACATATACTTCCTAAACACATTTTTAAAACCTAGTCAAGGAAACATATCTATAGCCTGATCTTTTATTTATTCTGCAAGCCCCCCCCCTTTTATTAAAGCAGTTGTGATATGTTAGCTAGGTAATACACAGTTTTGAAATGCATTGCCTCTTGGCTACAACAAGAAGACTAGATCATAGTATGATGCTGGCAGAAATTAATAAAGATTAGCTGTTCTCAATTGTAAGGCCATATCAGCACCACCTAGAGGGCTTGTTAAAAAGAAAACACAGATTGCTGGGTTTCCTTTACCCTCAGATTTTTATTCAGTGGGTCTGAGTGGGCTCACTAATTGTTCTAATGAGTTTGCAATGAGGCTGCTGCTGGTGTAGGGACCTTATTGAGGGATGCTGCATTGCACCAGTGAAACCCACAAAAGTGAAAACTTTTGTCTATTCAGAAAACTTACCTGATTCCTAAAGTGCCTCTGTCTCCCAGTCCCTCCCAGGTTCTTTCCTTAGGCATGACCCACACACTTTAAAGTTAGAAAAACCATGATACAAACTGGGGGCAGGAACACCTGATTTAGCTGCCGACCTATTCTTTTAAGCTAGAAGATCCAGGACAGCCGGAAACTGATCCCTATGAACCTGATTGCTTTTAGCCACCCTAACCAGGTATGACAATTTCCT
Organism: Ondatra zibethicus; assembly: GCA_004026605.1. Lineage (NCBI taxonomy): Eukaryota > Metazoa > Chordata > Mammalia > Rodentia > Cricetidae > Ondatra > Ondatra zibethicus. Next base: position 61,437 of record PVIU01011132.1, read on the forward strand.
ATTCAAGGTTTCTGCTTTCTGGCATTTTTAATGTATTGTTTTTAAAACTACTTGAGATGGCATTGACTTCTGAAGTTTTCTGCCTTAGGAGGAAATAGGATTTCATTAAAAATTTCTGATTTTGCTTAGTTTTAAGTAGTGTGTCATAAATATTAGGCTTATCGTTGTGTGACTAACTAGCAAGATTTTACTGACTTAAAACAACACCTATTTGTTATCTAGAAGTTCTGTGGGCCAAGAGTCTAGGCATTGACAATTAACTGAATCTTCCTCATAAAGCAATCCAGGTGGAAGCTAGGCTTGGGATTATCGACATTTTCTCTTGTATTCCTGTAGTTTTCAACAGAATTAATTTCTTTGCTTGCCGTGTGTCAAAGAGAATCTTTTGATTGGCCATTTACTTGCATAGATCCAGACCACTTAGGATAATAATCTTCTTTTTGATTAATTCATGGTCAGCAAATTTGTTTTTATTATTTGTGTGCACCCCCTCCTCAGGTTCTCCCACTCTCTAAAGCAGTGGTTCTCAACCTTCCCTTTAATACAGCTGCTCATGTTGTGGCGACTCCCCCCCCCACACCATAAAATTACTTTTGTTGCTACTTCATAACTGTAATTTTGCTTATGAATCATAATGTAAATATCTGTGTTTTACAGTGGTCTTAGGTAACCCCTGTGAAAGGGTCCTTCGACTCCCCAGGTTTATGGAGAAATTGTCCATCAGGGAATGGCCTTGGAGGCTATCTTAAAATTGGCACATCATACCAAGTACCCATGGTTCTTTTTTCCAAGTCTTTAACATTTAAGAATAACCTTCTGTATTTCTACTCCTATATGGACTGGTACTCTATGCATCCCAGATCTTCCCTTACAATTTTATTTCATTTACTGGATACTATGCCTTTTGTATTTTAACAACACATCTTTCTACAATATAATTTCCTATCAAGGGCTAGATAGAATATAAATTTTTTTCAGATGCTATATTATATATGTGAAATTGTTCTCTCCTAGTTGTTGAGGGTCTTTATATAGAAAAACAACTTCCTCTTACTTTTGTAAAGTCCCGCACTTACTATGTTCTATCCAGTTTTCAGTGTTGTTGAAACTTGATTGTTTCTCTTCTTGTTTCTTGATGTGTTGTGCTGATGCTCGGGGCCTTCATGATGATATTTCATGGGGTGTTTTTCCTGAATGCTGTTGTTTATCCATCCATTTATCTGCAGTGCTGTGGATTAACCCAGGGCCTCCCACAGGCTAGGCTAGTGCTCTGCCCCTGAGCTGTTTGGTTTTACTTTATAATCATTTGTTCTTTAGTATTTTAGTGGGCTCTTGAAAACCTGGCAACTCATCTCCCTTAATTTGCAGAGTTCCTTATATTTTTAAGGAATAATTTTCCTCCCTTTCTCCCTACTTCCCAAGCCAAGGTCTTACTCTGTAGCCCATGCTTTAAACTATCTTGCCTCAGCCTTCTGAGTGCTGGGATTATAGCTATGTTGCTGCCATTCCTGATTAGAAATATTTTCTTGCCCATTTTCTCTTTGCTCTTTATGAACTGCCTGTTTGTTGGATGATAGACTTCATTCTTGCATGCTATTTTAATTTCAATAAAGAAGATTAATTGCACACACATACCTCGTAGCATTCTGAGATAAGGTAAGTGTATTTCCCATTAGATTCATGGGGAGAGGGTTTTTGTTTTGTTTTTAGGGGACCTGGTTCCATTTGTAGACTTTTTTCTTAATGCACCCGTTTCAAGTACTGCTCCTGTTTGTGGGAAAGGTAGTTGATGTTAGGCCTGAGGTAGAGATCCCATTGCTCTCTATTAAAATTTCAGCCAACCCCCAGTTTTAAGTCCCACACCTTTCACTTTTTGCAGTCACCTTGCTTCTGTTCTGACCAGCAGTTGTTCACTTAGCTCTCTCTTTGCGGATACTTTCACACTTCCTTGTTTTTGCCAACTCAGGTACTAAATAATTTGTTTTCCATACTTGAAAATTTTACTTTCTGTTCTTTGATATTATAGATTTATACCTTCTTTTTCCTTCACTTTGACTTGAATGGAATTTTAAAAAAAGGAAGATAAATGTGTGTTATTAATTTACCATGTTTGATCAGCCTTTGGGTCTTGAATTTATGTAAGGCATCTTTCAGAATGTGGTGATATTATTAATTAATTGTTTGGAGTTTGATAGATGACAAAAATACTTTCTAAAAATCTCTGACTAACATCTGAAAACTCAAGCCTAATTTAAGTACATTTTAAAATTAAAAACTTAAAAATTGAGGGGTGGAGTGATGGCTTCGTGGTTAAAAGCACTTATTGACCTTTCAGAGGTTCTCTTTCAGTGGACCTGGGTTCGATTCACAACACCCACATGGTGGCTCACAACCAGCTACAACTCCCCAGCAGATTCAGGAGATCCAGTGCCCTCTTCTGGCCTCCTTGAAGACACATGGTGCATGGACATATTTGAAGACAAAACACTCATACGTATAAGTAAAACAAAAATAAATTAAAGAACATACACCACCATGCTTGACTGTTTAAAACAAAAACTAAAAGCGGCCCTCAGCATAAGAGTACTTGTTCTCCCTACTGTGCTAGACAAACTGAAGTTGAGGTTGCCCTCCACACTGTGCTCCCTGAGCGCTTGCTAAAAAACAAAAAGCACTTAGTTTATGTCATGAGCCATGCTAGGCACTGGCAATACAAAGAGGAGTAGATAGGCATGTAAACAAGAAACTCTTATTATTATGATTTAAAAGCTGTAAGAGGTATACACTGAGTTTGGGCATGCAGAAAAGGAAGTTTCTTGGATGGTCAGGTATTTCATATAGCCAGCTAAGTTTGAGCTGGGACTTAAAACACAAACAAAAATTGGAGGAAGATGTGGGTAAGATGGTTAGGACATTTCAGGTGGGAAGATAGGTGGGTAGTTTCAGAGTATAAGGATGCTTGTTAGAAAGGAAAGGTGAGTAAGAGAGATGTGAGCAGCAGGCTATCTAGGGCCAGTTCCTGACTGTCATGTTAAGAGGATTGTATGTTTCCCTTAGGCTAGTGGTTTTCATGTATTTTTATGGGCCCATATCCATAAAAGTTTTGAAGCATCTTTCTTCATACATATGTATTTATAAATTATATGTCCTATGTGTGTGTATATTTATATGAGCACATTTTGTGTAATAGGCACATAACTTTTGTAATAGGCACATTTATATATAATAAAATATAAAAGTAGACATGAAAGAAGAGGAAAACTAAAGCTATTGCTTTGAGTAATGGTGACCAGTAGAACAATTTCCAACTACTTATTACCAGCCTTGCATTTTAGATTTGCCATTCAGACTACATTGTGGGGAAGTGTTATATTTGAGGGAGGGTGTGTGTATAAGAAGTAACTGTGATCGAAAGATACATAAATTTAATTCCAGAGTAGGTTCGTTGCCACAGTTTAGTCAGGAATAATTGTTTGAATTAAAACACTACCGTAGGGCATGGACTCAAGAGGTTTAAGTAGTGATTGTCTTTTAGAGTTGACATAAACTAGATAGATTTGGAGGATAGGGGAATAAGGAAGTTGACTTTTGTAACCACGAATTGAGGAGTGAGGCAAGTTTGCATTGGAAAGAGGTGTGATTGACTGAAAGTTGATGTATTATGGTCATCTGCATTGGGGATGTCTTATAATTGGGTATTCAGGTCTGATATTTAGTAAAAGCAGAACTTGGCTAGGGATTGAGTTTTGGGAATTATTAGAATATATAAGTATTGGTTGATGCTATGAATGTGGATGAGCTCGCTCAGAGTATTTATAGAAAAGAACAGGCTAGGCTTCTCTGGGAATCATTTTAGGAGTAGGCAGAAGAGCTGAGAGAACTTCAGGTAAAAGCACACGTCACATAGATAAAGAAAATGAGCTTGAAGAAAGGAGTACCTGGGACCAGATGAGTTGAGTGACCAAGTGAGGAAAGGGTGTCGGTGAATTTGGTCTGGTCGATTTTTAAAGGCTTTTACCTTTTCACTCTGTGCAGCCTACATTGGAAACCAAACTGCTATAGAGTGAGGGAGCAGGATGAAGCAGATTAGAAATGTAGACATCTACTTTAAGGGAATGTATTTTGGGGCTAGTAAGATGGCTGTGATAAGGGCGGTCACACAAGGGCCCGAGTTCAGAACCTCAACATCATGTGAAAAACCCAGAGTGGTTAGAGACTTGTAACCTCACTAGGTTTACAGGTGAAGTTAGGAGGGTCCCTGGGCTTGCTGGTGAACAGCTGGTTCCAGGTTCAGTGAAAGACCCATCTCAAGGAAATAAAGCAGAACATGAAAGAGCAGAACACATTACACATTCTAAGCACACATTCTCTCTCCCTCACAGACAGACACATACATTCACACAAGAATATCTGTGAAATATGTAGCTTCAAAATTCTCTAAGGTTCAGGAAGTTGAGTTTTGTCCACAAAAATATGAACAAACATTCTTTCAGGAGGAATAACTAACAGGAGATATTTTTAAAATAATAAATGGATAATTGTTGAAAAAAGGTGGGGCAGGCCCCCAAGGTGCAGGTGAAGAGCAGAAGGTGGGAGAAGATGAGTTAGGAAGTTAGGACCGTGAGGGGCTGGTCCACCTACTGAGACAGTGTGCCTGAACTAATGGGAGCGCACCAATCCACCTGGACTGGGACTGAATGAGCATATGATCAAACCAGACTCTCTGAATGTGGCGGCGAAAGTTGACAGATGGAGAACCCACAAACAATGACACCAGGACCTATCTCTTCTGCATGTATTAACTTTTTGAGAACCGAGTCTTTTTGAATGCACTCCTTCCTAGGCCAGGAGGGATGGGGGTGGGCCTTGGACTTCCAACAGGGCAG